>KZ118935.1:0-13271 GCA_002153405.1 Mycosphaerella populi pn0402 | reverse complement strand
CCGCGATTTGGGCGGAGACTGCAACGTCGAGTTCGGGTTGAAGATGATTGAAGGTCAAGATAGATTCACTAAATTCGGGTGGAAAAAGTGTGGTGCGCCAGCCGTGGGAGAGTCCCACCGCCTGGCAGAAAAAGACTAAGCGAGTGTCGAATCACGTGATATATAAAGTGAATGGTGGCAATCTTGAGGGGGCCCGCCTAGAAGGCTCCGCAGGCTTCAACAACGACATTCGGCACCTCTTGCGCTATTTAATCCCCGCTCTACCCACGGCTGAGAGTCCCCTTTGTCTCTCTTCTTCGACATCCCAACCGTTGGGTCTTTTATTGTCCTTTCACAGGGCGCATCCCCCGATTCTCCGAACCCGAGTTCCATTTATATGGTCTCGTGTTCGGAGTCATGAAGTAGCCCGCGTCGTCAATCAAATCGCCTCGTCATTTGCTTCGTTAATCAGTCACATCCCAAATCAGCCACGGTTCTTCCCTATTTTCACTACTGGCAAGAAATAATACAGCGCCATGAGTGTATGTGTAAACGTTCTTCATTTGCTTCCTCCCCCCCATACGTGCCTCATTGTCTGACGTTGGTGCAGTTCCTTGACTCAGTCCTCTCCTCCCTTGGAGGTACTGGTTCCCCTCAACCATCGATCTCCCAACCTCCCCCAGCGCCTGTGACCTCGGCTAAGCAGAGTGCTCCGGCCGCGAAGCGTGAGCCTGGGTTGACGGGGACCGCTTCAGGTGCCAAACGAAAGGCCGAAGATCAGCTCCCACGTGCTCCTCGTCCTGCAAACTCTGCCCCCGGTACCTCGAATAAACCAGTTCCCCCAAAGGCTGTTGCGAATTCTGCGCCAAAGCGAGACTCGCCCAAGCCCATTGTTCGAAATGGTACATCCAATACCTCCAGGCTCATTAATACTAGCACCCAGAAGGTCGCCGCTCCGAAACCCACACCTTCAAAGCCTGTTTCCGCAAAGCCCATCCTGAAGAAGGAGGCTGCGCCGGCCAAGGCTCCTCCCAAGGGCTCATTTGCCGATCTGATGGCCCAGGCAAAGGCTAAGCAGGCAACTAATCCTACCCCGGTTGGTGGATTCAAGAATCAACACGTCGAACGTGAGAAGGTCAGCTGGGTTGAACATAAGCGACGGCTTGCCGAAGCCAAGCGCGAGGCTCGAGGGAAAAGTGCCAACCGCCCATATAAGCCATCTCCTTCCCACAAACCCGTCAAGGCCTCTCGGAAATCAACATCTCCTGATGTATCATCTTATAAGGGTACCGCCAAGCCCGCTCCTAAGGCCCCCGAAGTACCGGAGTACCGCGGAACAGCTGGTCTTGCCTCGAACCGCAAGCATAACGATCGTCGTACCAATGGTAAACGCCGCATGAACGAGTACCTAGGAACTGACGAAGAGGACGAAGGCGACTATGGAGGCTACGAGGATTACTACTCAGACCAATCTTCTGACATGGAGGCTGGGTTTGACGACGTGGAGGATGAAGATGCGGCGGCGTTGAAATCTGCTCGTAAGGAAGATGAGGAGGAGCAGCGAATGGAAGAGGCTGCGAAAAGGGCTAAGCTAGAACGCCAAAAGAAGCTTGCTGCTCTGGCTTCTCGCAAGCGCTGAGCTTAGACTTTGATATCTTTTGGTTATCAAAACGTCAGCACCACAGATTCTCTGATACTGCCCCTGAGCGAGAGTGTTCTCCATTTTTTTTTCTTTGTTTTGTCGAGGTGGATTTGAGTTTACTGCTGAGCATTATAAGCGTTTTGAGGAGTTTCTAGACGGCCTGCCTTATTTTTCGTGCTTTATACAATCCATAGCGGGCGTACTACAATACCAAATCTGATTTGATCTGTCTCGGAAATTATTCCATAATGACAAAAGCCACTCCAATGTAGTCCAAGAGCCTGTTTATGGACGTCCTGCCAATCTGGCCTGGCAAGCCCCACTTGGCGTGACATCACCCGCTGCTCTTGTCCCTCCACTGCAGGTGTTCGAAAAACCCAACTCTCAACTCTAGCATACTGGAACCATCGAGGTCAAAATGGAGCCTGTACATCATGTTACGACTTCTTCGAAGATTCTCTTCGGCAAGGTCCGAAAAATCGTGCCGCCGATGCTTGAGAAATTCCACAAAGGTATGCGGTCATTGAACATCGGCGGCACTCCATGACAATGGATGTGTGCTATGCCTGTGCCTTCCCTTGGATTTGGACTCTAATAATATCCAGGACAGCAGGGACGTGTAGCTGTAATTGGAGGGTGCGCTGAGTAGGTGCTTCCCAGTGTATCTTAATTCATGAATACGGGAGTTTCATCTGACATATTGTCAGCTATACTGGTGCCCCATACTTCTCAGCAATCGCATCAGCAAAACTTGGTAGGTTAAATTCCGTCTCTGAAGAGTCAACTTTTACTAACTGGAAGTCCAGGATGCGATATGGTGCGTCCTTAAATGACCGTACGCAGGACAACGTGCTAACAATACACAGAGCCACGTTCTGTGCGAGCGTTCGGCAGCACCGGTATGCACATCCTTTCTATATTGACTAGCAGAAGACCGTAATGACTGAATGTGATCAGGTCATCAAAAGTTATTCCCCAAATTTGATGGTGCATTCGCTCCTGCCCAGTACAGACTCAGTCAAGGATCCCCAGTCGATCGATGCGCCAGCCCTGGCAGGTCCAATAATCAGCATGTTGTCCCGACTACATGCATTGGTTATTGGGCCAGGACTAGGGCGTGACGGAGTCACGCTCAAAGTTGTTGCGGAAGTCATCAAAGAAGCGCGAACACGATCGATCCCGTTCGTGTTGGATGCGGATGGGCTGTTGATTGTAACGGAAAACCCAGACATAATAAAGGGCTACGAGGAATGTATCCTGACACCAAATGTGGTTGAATTTGGGCGACTTGCGAAGGCATTAGGCGTCAAGGTGGCCAGTCAAGCAGAGATCTCGAGCAGCGATGGCAAGGATAAGACCAGCCGGGAGTCAGATGCTTGCGAGCAACTATCAAGGGCTCTAGGTGGAGTGGCCATTCTCCAGAAAGGGCCTCATGATGTCATCTCCAACGGAGCGACCAGCATCATAAATGACATTCAGGGGGGGCTGAAGCGGAGCGGCGGACAGGGAGACACACTTACTGGCTCAGTGGGCACCATGCTCGCCTGGAGAGCGGCGTATCACAGCAAATTGTGGGATACGAAGGAGAAGGACAATGAAAAAGACGCATCAACTCGTGAGGAGGTTCAGGCTGAGCTTGAGTCTGAGGATAGGCGGATGTCGCCTAGGACCACATTGCTCTTGGTTGCATGGGCTAGTAGCAGCATTACACGGGAATGTTCGCGAAGGGCTTTTGAAGCTAAGGGCCGAAGTATGCAGGCTAGCGACTTGACCGATGAGGTGCATAGCAGCTTCTTGAGATTGATTGGGGAACCAGAAGAATCCAAGACACATCTATAAGTAGATTCTGGCAGGTGGGTTGTCAATACGGGGCAAGCATAACAGCAAACCTCCGATGTCTCAGTGCTTTGAAGGTGCGGTGGTTGCATGGGATATCAATGAGATTCTTTCAGACACACGTCTTACATGCTACTCTCGGACCCTTTCCCTGACACGCCGAATGCTTTTCTGCTAATATGTTGTCCCTGATTATCCCTATTGCTCAATCATGCAATGAAAACTCGTTGGTTGTTTAAATTCCGAGGAGATTGAGGCGTTGCGTGACCTTCAGGCGTACCTAGTAAGCTTGCATAGAGTCTTATTCTCCTGAGATGTACTTCAATAAAGTTTGGAAAAGATCGTATATGAACACACTAATACCTGTAATTTGCTGTCATGATTCAATTAAGTAATGTGTCCCCAGCGCAAAATAAAATACAAGACATGAGGAGCCGATATGCCGGTTAAGGCGCCCTGTTAGCCATTCATTTAGCGAGTGCCGAGTCCCGAGCGCTGGATGAATATGCCATTTCTTTTACGAGAGCGTGGAATTCTCTAGGTTGCTGGACCCCAGCTTCAATCGAGGGAAGCACCAGTCGCATTTAAAACAAGACCAATCAAAATCCACGTGGGTTTATTTGGGGTAGAATTAGGTGAACTCTTTCCAGGCTGATTTTTCCTGCCTTGAGCAGTAAGTGTGTTCACCATTTTAGGTTTCCAATCAAAGTCACGAGAGCTCTTCTATTATCCTAATCAAGCCTCTGATGTTCAGAATCTCGAACCCACGCTGATTCTACACACCTGCGTAGGTTGTTCTAAAAACGAGAAAACTAGGGATCATCGAAAAAATCGCTGTTCCTAATTTAGTCATAATCGAAAGTGCCACAGCAGAAGGGCGGAGTTGGTAAAGCTAGGTGAGACGCCACCGATCCTGACAAGTCAATTTCCGTCTGCATCAGTAGCAACGCATGTAGGAAAGCAGATATAAGGTTCTAAACTTCCGGGGTTTAGGGCTGCACAGCTGAGACATTCACCCCGCAGAACGATACTTTGACCCCACAGCCTCACTCACGACGATAGCAGAAGTCGACTGCCCAAATTTACTCCCGATATTTTTGAAAGAAACCGAAAGGTAATCATAGAACGCCACAAAGCCCAATTGCGGAGATGTAATCCTAATGTCTCTAGTTCTGGTTTGAGATCTCGTATTCCAGGCATGCCACATCCCACATCTGGTACCTCTGCATGATCAGCCTATCGCATGAGCTCGCCAAGGACAGGCATGAACGATCGCTTCCAATATAACCGATGATGTATGTAGTCGAGACCCTGCATTCAGATGAAGCTGTCATAATCTCGTAAAGAAGCACTGCACTTTTGTAAGACATCGCATTACATCAAGGCTTTTCGGTGCCAGTATAGGCTTGGGCCAGGGGGCTCGTGATGCATTGGAACTGATAATTGGAACAGCTCATAGTGCGCCACCAGAGGCCTGAATTAGACCATAAATAGGATCATGTCTCAATTATCAACACCGCTCTTCAAAGTCGCAGGTGACTTCCAGTACTTGTAAGGCAAGTCTATCTATATAAAGCTCATTTCGTTCCTGTATCGAATGGCCTCATAATCAACCCACAAAGCATTTCATTTGGACAGTACCAACTCTTCATGCTCAAGATGCAACTTTCTCTCCTCACCGTCCTTGTCACGGCCGCCTCGCTGGCTGTTGCCCACCCAGCCCCAACATGTGGCACTTGCAATCCCCTTTCCGGGCAGAACAGCTGTGATGTGACCACTTCGTGCATCAACACTGGGTCTACTTTCCATTGTGCCTGCCGTGCTGGTTACAAGGCTTCGAAACACAACGGCGACATCAACAAGCAGTTCCGTCTGCCTTTCAAAGACTATGAATTCCTGGTCTTCGTCCCTCAGAACACTGTCTGCAACACCTTGTGTGACGACCCCTATGGTGCCTCGTCGAACTTGTGTCGGGAAGTTACCGAGTATGATCACTGCCCTGTTTAGGTGGGAAACTGTGGGCCTCGTGGGATGAGAAGGAGTGCATTCAACTTTGTCAACGGACTTACCTAGGGCCAAGATGATCAGATTTACTTTCAAGGCCAGCGCTTTCAGCAATTTAGTCCTAGGTATATCGTTCATTCACTATGATATTGATTTCATTGACCTATGGAACATTCAACAAAAATTGCGAGCATAATCCTGGATAAGATAGCAAGTTCCAAGCCAAAAAAAAAAAGAGATTAAAGTAGGAAATCGGATCTTTTGATTGACCAAACAAATCATCAGAGCCAGCTCCCTTTTCACAAACACCCACTGCACCTAAACACCCATTGCCCTAGAATCTACCGAATCCACTCTATGCAGTTGAACACGCACACGCAAAGACAGACCAGTCAACTTAGAAAAAAGAGTATCACAAACTACATCCATCTTAAACTTGCATTTCATCATCAGCGTTAACAAAGATGAGGCGTGAGCCGTTGCCGGTGACTTGCATGACCTGGACGGATCTAGTTAGTAAAAGAAGTAATTTGCAAATGATCAGGCGTAGACTTACATAGGCCTCCTCATATTCGCGAATACAAGTGGTGAGCTGATCGTCGGTGAACCCGCGAGCTAGAACCCGCTCACGGATTCGGCGCATGCTCATCTCGTTTTCATCACCATCACCAACTGCAGCAGCACCGCTCTCATATAGGCTGCGAATCAAAGCGTAAATCTTGCTGGTAGGCGTGCTGTCGGCACCCGACTCTCCATCATTGTACAGAGAGGCCTTGCTGACCTCGATGAGGCGGAGAGCCTCATCCACATCTTCACGAACAACTTCCTCGCTGAAGCGCAGACGAGCAAGCGCCTGTGAAAGACGGACGATACCAAGTAGAGTACGGGGAGTGACGTGGGAGAATTGCTTCCTCTTGGCTTCGTCCTTCTTCTGCCTCTTACGCATGGAAACGTAAGCGCCGACCATGTAGTCTGAGACGCTGGAAGGAACAACAGGGCGGAAGGTACGAGCCTTGGCGATATACTGGCGAACTTCGTGGGGAGTGAACATGATGCCTGCATCTTCGCTTTCAGGGTGTTTGTTGTGCATGTGGACGTAGGTGACGTGGTTGGCCAGTTCCTCGTCAGACTCCCGCGAAGGGGTATCCAAGAGCAGGAACATGACATCGAAACGAGAGAGCAGCGCAGCGGGGAGGTTGATATTTTCAACGGGAGAGATACGAGGATTGTATCGGCCGTAGAGGGGGTTAGCTGCAGCAAGGATAGAGGTACGGGCGTTCAATGTGGTTGTGATTCCAGCCTTAGAGATTGAGATAGTCTGCTGCTCCATGACTTCGTGAATGGCGGTTCTGTCTGAGTCTTCCATCTTGTCAAACTCATCAATACAGCAGATACCATTGTCTGCAAGAACTAAAGCACCACCCTCAAGCATCATTTCATCCGTGACGGGGTCTCTCATCACTGCAGCCGTGAGACCGACACCACTGCTACCACGACCGGTAGTATAGACACCACGAGGCGCGACCTTCGTGATGTATCGAAGCAACTGAGATTTAGCCACACCAGGGTCACCCATAAGACAGATGTTAATGTCACCACGAATGTGCATGCCATCTCCCATTTCCTTAGTGACACCACCAATCAAGAGCAGAAGCAGGGCCTTCTTGACATCAAGATGTCCATAGATCTCAGGAGCGATAGATCGCGAGAGATATTCGTACATATTACCGGAGTTCTGATGCTGCTCAATTTTACGGAGAGTCCGGCCGTCCATGCCGATGTCCTGGTATGACTTCTTATGCTGAGTGATGTGCTGGGCCTCGAGGTAAGTGTCGGTCAGAAGACCAGCCCGAATAGCGCGGAAGCCAGTGTAGGGAGTAGGCAAGAAGATACCGCCAATATCCACGACATCACCAGGGTTCAGTTGGCGTGTGAGAGCACCGTGACAGTGCACAGTGAGAGTCCGGGGAATGTGGCCCACTGGGACTTGGTCTGCCATTTCCTGAATCTTGACTTCTTGGAAGGGCACAAATTTCGAAGCGCGAGTGGATAGAAACAGCTGGCCCTTGGAGTTGTTCTTGACGCATTCCGGTGAAAGACACTCTGAAAGGGGCATGAATTGCTTGGTGGTAACGGGCTGGAATACTTCGCTTCCGCATCGATCGCAAGTGTAGGCGTTGATTTGTACAGCGGGTTTCACATCAGACACACGAGTTGTGATACCACGTACGGTAATCAGGCTACCGAGATGCTCGCCGCGCACATTGCGCACTGCAAGTGCCTTTCCACTTTTCTCGCTGCTGGCACCGGAGGGAGTAAGAGGCTTGAAGTTGAGGGTATATCGGCGAGTGAGTTCGGGAGGAAACATGTTGGCGGTATCGGCAGTATCATCGAGTTCCGCGGTCATTTCCATGGTCTCGTTGCGCTTTGAGCGCTGGGACATGATCACGTCTAGCACATCATCTTTGAACCTGTGGTGGGTCAGCTCAATCTAGTCTCAGACCATGATTGGAGAAATCGGCCTGTGTCGACGTACGTGACATCCTTGGTCTCCTTGGGCATCACTTCATCCACAGCTTGCGAAACAAGGTCGATGTAGCGCTTGGTGTTCTTTTGAATCGATTCCACTAGCTTCACATTCTGCTCTTCTGGGACAGATTTTTCGTACTAAATCAAGTCGCGGTTAGTAGCTGTCGCGGTGATTGAGGGAGAAAAAAAAAGCTTTTCAGAGGACTCACAATCTCTAAATCATCCAGCTCAATGAGAACGTGAGAAGTATCGCGGTTCGCAATATCCTGCAGAACGTGCATGTACTTGAGCTTGGGCTCCCGGTGCCTCCTCGATGCGCCAGTTTCATCTGCGTCGTCCATGAAATCGTACTCGTCGCTGGTCCGATTGCCGTCAATGTTCAAGTCCTCCATGGCCTCCGTCGCAGCAGCCTCGGAGGAGGACTGAAGCGTCTTGAAGTGCTTCAGGAAATCCTTGAAGCCATCCAATTGCGCGGTATAGTCAACCGGCGGTTGATACTGATTCAAAGCCATTGTTAGGTTTAGGGGTGCTGTGCGCTCGGGGAAGGAGAGAACGCAAAGTGGAGGGGAGTGGATTTTCCGAGAGGCAGGGAAGTCTAACGCGTGAGGAACACGAAACAGCGCGACCGCGTCCCGCGTTCTGGTATGCGAGGGCCGCTAGACCATATGAAGCTTAGCGCCGGTGCTCCTCCAATCGGAGACGCCAACAATCTATGGAATTTGACATATTCATAGTTGGTGACGATGATGAGGAGGAGGATGTAGCAGCTCACTAAGTATTTAGCCATTGATTGCTCCGAATCTCCTCAAAATACAGAGAAAGCATGAGTATCGTTACTCAAACCCTGGCAAATGATGCAAATAACGCCTATGTTTTAATTCTTTGCTCGCCCAACTGTGTCCCGTTTGCTACGAAGGAACAGAACCTTGGGAACTAGAACATCAGGTCATACTCTTCCGAAATATCACTTAGTAAGTCACTCAAAAATTTCCCTTGACAATGGACTTTGCCGCCAGTACAACCACCAATATCCCCTGCAACAATCATAAATTGTGATGAAAGACGCTTCACTGTCCGGATGATCCATCCTAGTCTTCATTATCGAGGTTGTTGCTCGGAGAGTCATGACACATAGTACGACGTGATGCAAGTCCCTCTCCCTCCATGATCTGCTCGTTTGTTTCGACATTATCATGCTCAATATCGTCCTCGGGTGTACCATAAAGGCGTTGGTAGGATTTGTACAGGGCATCAGATGTCGCTGCCCTATCACTGACTGCGTTCTTCAGGAACTCAAGCCGAGCCTTGTATTCTCGGAAGCGTGCACGTTGGCGGAGAAGGGCCAAAACGGAAGAAGGTACGCAGTTGAATCCCGTGGTTTCGAAGGAATCTCGCTTGAGATCCCAGTCATCGCCGGCGTTGTGAGCAAGTACCCACCTTGGGAAACGGAATGGCCAGTTTCCGTCCAGTGCATCCTTAGTAGTGATATCTACTGGAGATCGGAAGCCGACCGCAGGACGCTTGATTCCACTGTCGTTTGCACGTTCAAACAGTAGGTGGTAGAATTCCTGTTTCAGGAATCCTTCTGGCTGTGTCCAAATAAGGCCTTTTGGATCGACAATGTAATGACCGCTCCGAGAAAAGTGAAACGCGATCTGCAGCATGAATGGGGTGAGATCGCTTTCTGAAGAAATATCCAGCGGAAATCCTTTTGGGATTCCACGGGGCTGGCCGTCGCTGATAACGTATCTTGAATCCATTGCTCGGTCAAACCAAATCTTCACAATGAAACCCGGCAGACTTTGCATTGGATGTCGTAAATTTGTCGGGTAGTGGACGATGTGTTGGTTGCGAGGCGCAGTCTGGAAGTCAACGATTCGTGTGGTAAGAAGCCCAATGAGGACCAACAATGTAATACTGACCACCCAGACATGGAAACTGGGAGCCACCGCAGCAAGACGCGAAGATGCATTACTCAAAACGAGTTGAATTCTGAAATTTGAGAATACAATTTGCGCGTTCTGATTTTCCTTTCCATCGCTTGCATTCAATTGTCACCTGAGACCAAAAATCCCCCGATACAAACCTTGGAAAAACAACAATTTTCTGCCAGGTACTTCGAGTTTTCTTAGGGGTTTCAACTAACAACCAAAATATCCGATAGTAAAGACTCGGATGAAAATAACTTTTATAAAAAGAATTGAAAGTTAATCACATTTTATTTAGGACTTGATATAAGGAGGAATTGCTCAGTTGATTATAGACCAAGTAATCGGATACAGAATAATGATCGCAGTAACAGAAGAAAAAAAACATATATCTCTTAGCAAATCGAATTCTTAGAATAACTCCACAACTAGGCCCCTGGGCAATAAACCGACAACAGGAAGTTTAATCTAACTCTAGGCGCTACCGATCGATCTCAATCTCGAGACGCTAGTATACCTAGGCTGTTCTTATCGTGGCCGTCCCTGAATTCGGGGGGTCAGATAGCACCCGCGACCTAAACCGCTAGAATCCTAAACGCTAATACCGATACCAATACGCTACTAAATTATATTAGTAATAGTACTAATTATCGAGTCCCCGCTACTATTCAGGCCTACTTTTAAACCGTAAAAGATCTAACTAGCGACCTCCTATAGCACTCTATCGCTAAACTGTTTATAGTACTATAGGCAGAATTTAACCTTCTCCGGTCCGATACTATCACGATCTAGTAGAAGCTAATAGCTCTACGAATATTCTCTAAGCGGTAGTCTATTGTCTACTAGCTAGACCTAGCTAGCTATACTAACACTCTCTATAGTATATCTCCCCTAGTCTACTACCTAAGCTTTTATAGCTTATCTAGTTCTACTAGTATTTTACTATCTAACCTAGTATATAAATATAAGGTAATAGTATATCTAAATAACTATATACTAGTTAAATAGTTCCGGAGAGATATATTGGTATAGATAATAGCGAAGATAGACTACTACTAGGAATAGGTAGCGGGCTAGACGTCTCTACTAGTATCGGTTAGAATCCTAGTCTCTAAGTAGCTCTATTTAGATAATCTCTAGTTTATAGTATATACTATATAAGAGACCGAGATTCTATATCTGTACTAGGAGTAGATACTAGTTATAGATAAGAAGATAGAGATTCTACTACTGTTCTAGAGAATCGTAGTCTATAATATTAATATAAGATCGCTAAAAGTAAACTCCCTATAGAACAACGAACTATAGTCTCGTTAGTCGATAATTATAAAGAAGCTTCTAAGTATAAACTAGTATAACTAGAGAGAAGCGATAATTCTTAGACTAAACTAGCTTACTATATCTATCGGTAAAAGTAGGTCCCTAATTATCGAATTTATATCCCTAATTCTAGTAAATATAGCGATTAAACAAGAAGTACTATAGAATAGGAGATATCTAACTATAGTAGCTTTTAACTATATAATATATATATATTAGTATCAAAACTATTAGAAATAGAGTTATATAGGAGCTATCTATTCTAATATACCGATTTATATCTACTATACTAGGTTCTACCTTACTTAGAAGTATAAGACTAAGTATAATAGCACCTTTCTAGAATTATACTATAGTAACTATAGAGCTATATATATAGTATAGAATCTATACTACCTAGTATATCTAGAGAAGTATAAGTATATAAAAGAAGCTAGAAAATTCTGAATCTGGTACTACTATATTTCTATATATTTCTTTAAGAAAGAGGTACTACTAGTACTATAGATCTCCGAGCTAAGTTTATAGGGAATACTATAGAAGATATTATTATCCGGTATATTAATAGTACTAGTAAACGTAGATATAGATACTTTAGTATATAGTAGCGAAGATACTAGAGATAGTAACCTACTTTTAGCAATAGCTCCGGTATCTAGTACTATAGCTATAAGCTCTCATAATAGAGAGTATACAGGATCTAGAGACTTATAGAAAACTACTTTATAGAACAAATCTATAGATAGTATTCGTACTAAGAATAGACTATAGAATAGTTAGTATATAATAAAGTAAATATAGAGAATAAGAAAGGGGAAGACAGAAAAAAGAAATAAAAGTATAAATATAATAATAACCGAGTTATTAAGCGCGATAGAGCTCGATAGTTTATAGCCCGCTATAGAATAGATAAATAGTATAGTAAATAAATCTCTCTATCCCTAGTATAGAGCTTCTATATCGGTTAGAGTAATCAGCTTCGGCTAAGAGTCTAGTATAGAAACTACCTTTAGTCTAACTAGAATCTAGAAGATATATTAGACTAAGAGTAACTCGAGTACTATTTTATAGTACTCTAAGTAGTTTAAGAATAAACTAACTATAGTACTATTAACTAAAAAAATAGAGATTATAGAGAAAATAAGTAAGGAACTATTAATCTAAGAAATAGAATAATACTATAATACTATCTTATTACTCTTAGAGCTTACCGAGATACTATCCGATAATTTTAAAACCGAATCGACTAGAAATAGAAATAGTAAGAAGAACCGACTAAATAAAAGACTAAAAGAAGAGGCTAGTATATTCGGTAATTACTAAACTAAATATTATTATACTAGCTCTATATAAATTAGTATAAGATTCTAAACTACTATACTTATACTAGAGAGAAGACTAGACTTACTCTAGCTAAAAAAAACTATAGCGATTAAACCCTACTATCTCTAATAGATTAGTTTATAATCTACTAGTATAATATATACTAGTCGAAAGATATCGTAATAGTATAGTTTATATAGAATCTAGAGATTCTTAAAATAGATATAATTCTCTACTAGGAACTATAGAAGAATCTATATTAGAATACTATATACTACTTAACTAAAGATATATATAAACTACTATAGCTAATAGGGCCCGAGAAAGGGATAGAAAAGAATAAATAGGTTCGGGTCTATATATTCGTATTAAAGAAACTATCTAGGTAGTAATATATCAAGTACTTCTGTAATATACAAGAGCTATATCTTAAGATTAAAATAGACAGTATACTAGGTAGCAAGCTTAAGAAAATCTTCTTTTTTAATATATATAATAAATTTAGCTTATAGAAAGACTTAACTCTTCTATAGATACTACTACTAGTAAAATAGGAGTAACAATAGAGATTTATATATCTAGTAATAGAGAATTTTAACTTATACTACCTAGTATAGAGCAGTAATAGTACAAAGATAGATATAGAATTCTAGATACTTCTAGAACTAATAGACTCAGTTTATCTAGATTTCTAGCTATAACTAGAAAAG
>KZ118934.1:49488-60463 GCA_002153405.1 Mycosphaerella populi pn0402 | reverse complement strand
TTCCACCAGTGCCGTCATGGTTGGTGAAGTCACCTCCCTGGATCATGAAGTCCTTGATGACACGGTGGAAGGTAGAGCCCTCATAGCCAAATCCCTTCTCACCAGTAGCCAGAGCACTATATTCTGAGTTAGAAACAGAGCCATTGGTAGCGTGGAATATTCGTCGAAGCATTGCCATACCGGAAGTTCTCCGCAGTCTATACAAAAGTAGGAATTAGTCGTGGTGCACTTCGTTCAATACTCACGGGCTAACATACCTCAGGGACAGTCTTGCCATAAAGACCAAAGGTAACGCGGCCAAGAGATTCATCACCATGCTGGATGTCGAAGTAAACCTAACCAATTGGTTAGCACGGGATGGAAGCACTCAAGCTACAGCTGCGGTTTACCTTGCTGGTAATTCTGGGCCCACGAGCCTCCTTGGCACCTTCAGCCTGAACCAGGGCAAAGCCCACGGCGAAGACCAAGAAAATTGATATAAAAAGGTTACGGAAATTCATGGTTGTGAATTGCCACTGTTCTGGGAGGATACAGTGAAGGGGATGAGAAGGTGAGAGGGGAAGGCCAACTTGCAATCGCGTGCGGAGAACATATAAGATTCTGGTAATATTTGCAGTTTGGATTCCAGGACAACTGGCTTGATTATGGGTAAATTACGCTGGGTCCATCTTGCATGACTGAAAATAACAGCTTGGATTCTGAAAATTACAAACCGGAAAAACATTATCGCCGGACGATTTCTCCCGCGCCCAGCATCCATCGTGGAAAGTGCCTCGAGAAGCAATATCCATTGCCTGCGAAACCACACTGTCGAAATGGTATGTCTCTTTATATGTGGATTATGCTATTTGGACTTGTCTAACATGACACCAGGTATTCATTCTCGGCGTCAACTTCCCTGAGCGGAATCTGCTCAAGGTAAGCAATCCCTCCGCGTCGTTTCACAGCTAGAGTTGATCACTAACAACTGTCTGTCACTCGCTACAGAAATCACTTCAGTCATTTTTCGGAGTCGGAAATGAAACATCCTCTCGCCTCTTAGCCCGCTTCAACATTCACCCAACATGCCGCGTTGGCGAGTTGGCCAACAAACAGGTCCTTGACCTAACAGCCGTTCTTTCGGACATGAAGATTGAGAACGACCTCCGCCGAGAGGTCTTGAATGATATTAAACGTTTGAAGGAGACTGGAACATACCGTGGTCGCCGCCATGCTCTCGGCCTTCCAGTGAGGGGGCAACGAACTCGTACCCAGGTTCGTTATCCTTTTCCTACTTTGGAGTGCTTTGCGCGACTCTAAAAAGCTCGTTCCACACCGCATGACCTAGAGATTTGAGGTCTCGCGCAGGTTTAAAAAACAGAAAAAAGAAAAAAGAAAAATCAGTATAACTAATGATATTCTCATAGATCAAAACCCCGGTCAAGCTCAATCGCATGGAGCGCCGAATGTAACTTGGCGATCATTATTTTATGACTATTGGGAACAATCCCGCGTCTTTTCGTAGACTCATGGGATCGGCGTTTTTAATTTAATCACTGGCAATTGATACTCATTGTCCCATGCGAGAATGTTTTTAGAAGTATCGCCTACCTGTACTATAGTTGGATGTGAATAAGGAGCAAATAAGACTTCTACTGGATGGAATTAGGGGAAAAAAACCACCACATTGCACAAAGCTCAAGCTGAATATAGTCAAGTAGATCAGATATACATTATCTATTGACATTCATGGATTTCCATTGACCTTGGGAGAGAGTTCAATGTTTCCAAGGTTGCTCTGAAGGACATCAGGAGAACCTAAGCTGTGAGGAAAAGACATAACAAACAAAACTTTTGAAAGATCACTTATTCAACGCCGATCCATATTTATAATCTACTATTTCGATGAAAGGACACCCTCCCCACGGTTGATCTGGATACGCTTATCCTCACCAGCGCTCACAATGCCCACAGTCTCATCCCAACAGACACTGAATACTTTGACACCCTCGCCACCTACGCGCTTGCTGTCCGCTTTTCCTTCCTCTTCAAGACTCTTTCGAGCAATAGAGTAAACACTCTCGCCCACGACACCATCCTTATCAGTCTTGGTGGAGCGGATATCCCAGATCCTGCAGGTACCATCGTGGCTACCGCTGATGAGTCCGAAAGGGCTGTGTGGATCACGAGCCAAGCTTACGACTGCATTAGTGTGTCCACGTAGTGTCATGGCAGCCACAGTCGTAGCAGATGCTCGAGGGTCAATAAGGGTAATGTGACGAGCAGAGGTTCCAGCTGCCAGAAGGCTGTGTTCAGGGAGGTGCTCGAGGGAGAGAAGCGAGTGTGACGTTGTGCGAGTGTCGACCAAAGACCCGGTTACAAGATCCCAGGTACGTAGCGAATGATCCCAAGAAGCCGAGTAACCGACGGTGGAGTCCTTCGTATCAAAAATGGCGGCAGAGACAGGGCCACTGTGTGCTGAGAGGAGAGCTAAAGGTCCCTTTTGAGGGGCGGTAACAGAGGTATTCAGCTTCCTTCGCTTAGAGTTTCGGGCATTGCTTGATGGAAGTAGATTCTCTGGGGCTGAGGGGGCGTCGGCTTTCTTTGTTGACCAGAATCCCACAGTGTGGTCCGCAGAGCCAGTCAGAAGACGGTTGGATGGCGCATGAACGGCCAGTGATTCAATTCCGGCCTTGTGTCCGTACAGCTCTAGCTGAGGCGAGATCTTTCCAGTAAAGCCGCCTTCCTCCTCAGTGTACTTCCATAGACGGACTGTCCGGTCCAGACCAGCGGACGCAATCTGATTAGGCGACACAAACTTGGCAGCTTTGATGGACGCAGTGTGTCCTCCATCGTTGGGGCCGGGAGATGTCGCAATAGTCTCCGAAGACATATTCCATATACGGAGAAGACCATCGTAGCTTGCAGATAGAATTCTTTCCTGGCCTTTGGAGAAGGTGGCGCCAGATGCCCAGGACGCAGCAGGCGAGGTCTTTGAAAGCACATCCGTCGCACTGACCCAGTCGTCATGCTGAAAAGAAGCGATGTGAAGAGGAGGAATAAGAGCTCGTACGTATTCAATCTCGAGGGTAGTTTCAGCAGATATGCCATTAGCAGCAAGGTATTCGTCGATCGAGGTTCGCAAAAATGTGCCGTTGATCAAAAATTCAAACGGGACGGGCTTTTCGCTCCCCAGAAGGTTGTTGACCAAGGTAGATAACGCATACCGGCGAAGACCTGGATTCGAACCAATGTAAGTATATCAATGTCATTTGAGTTTATGTTCCAGAACATCAAGAAGGATTTTTTACCGGTTGGAACGAGAATGGGACCAGTGTTATCTGGAAGAGCAACCTCTTCCTCTTTACTTGTGAGCTGGACACGGACTTGTCTCTGTGCTGTATCAGCAGCAGAAGATGCTTGTTCGTCACTCATGGTGGAAATAATTCCAGATTAGCCGCAATAGACCTAGTTCTGGTTGCTGTCGCAAAAGTTAACGAGTCTGCGCAGGTGAAGAAAAAATACGGTGACCGGGGCGGGACATTAGCGCAAAGCGCGGAGATGGCCCCGCCTCAAAGCATATCAAGAGTCGACTACTTTCATACAATCGATGGGAGTCTACGTCTAAGCCAACGAAGATTTTCTTCGAAATTGCTATATTGACCTGGTAATGTTATGCTGCAGACATCATCAGAGACCTTGGAGCCTTTGAGTACCTCACACTCGCGGTTCCAGGTCAATGGGGATAGATCCGTTTCATAACTATGTGGTGATACAACAGAATATTAGGTTATTTGATTATTACTGATACTCTGCTGCGTCCACAGGAGGCTGTACACTTGCATAAGTAAAAGTATAATGACTTATGGGGCCAGAAATCGCAATACAGCTCCTCTGCACTGGCTGGAATGCCATAACATCCATATCATCTTCATCTGTCTCAGACTGGATATCTACTGCCTCCGCTGGACCCTCTTCGCGATTAGGATCGAACTTGTGATGGCACGCAGCAGCACTCGCTAAACTGTAATCATGAGAAGAGATGATCTCAACCACGAGGCGCTCGTCTAATCTCAGCAATAGCCCGCCGGCGGTGATCGGACTCTGCGAACAAGGCCTCGATCAAATCCACGACCTCTTCAACCGAGAACTCTAAGCCAAGTTCACCCTCAAGCCATAGGAACTTGATATCGGCAAGGGAGCTTTCAAGTATGTTGATTAGATACTGGAACCGGAGCCAATTGGGAACATAAAGAGCCGTAACAGGAAGACTCTCTGTATTACCTGAAGTTTCAGGCTTGAACAGGTTCTCTAGCTGGGACATCTTATTGCAGAGTGAGACCAACTGCTTGGATTGGTCCTCTGAGATGTCGCCAAGGTCTTCGATATCAAGGATAATTTTGTTCACCACCGAGGATAACAAGGATCCAATAGATTGTAGCAATGCGGAGTGGGATAGAATGGGCTGCCACTCCGTATACACATCGTGAATGCGATCGACGGTCGCACTGACTGCGTTCTCGCACTCTGATTTGAAAGGTTGCTCGGCACATTGACTGAATCCTTGGGCGCCATCAAGCAGATCGGTCACGATGGTACTTTGGGTTTGCATTTCCTTGCTGTAGGCAAATTTGCCAAACTTTTCCAAAGCCTCTACATCGGGGCTGAGCCTGGACAGCCCATACTTATCCACCAATTCCCGAACGCGATCAGCAAGATACATGCTATCGTTGTACAGGTACATTTGGCCTGAATTGAGCTTCAAGGAGTAGAATGAGGAAGATGTGGCCTTGAACATGGCTAGAATCAAAGTCGGTAAAGCCAACAGGCCCTGCCCTGATGAAGCTACCCGAGATTTGGAATGTCTATATATCAGTTAGTTTCTAATAAACCAACAAGCGCATTCATGGCGTATATACTCACGGTGGTTTTGAGATGTCTTCAGAGTCAAAGATTTGCTGCTGTACAACATTGAGTATTGAATCTGGAATGTCGGTAATAGTGTAGAGTTCTTTCAATGTCATTTCTCTTGATGACAGTGGTTGCGATGTCGCTTCCTCCTTCGCAGACTTTGCCGTTGCACTAGTTCGGTGCTTAGTGTTTTCATCGCCCTTTTCGACATCTTCATCGTCTCCCCAGCCCCATGCATCACCATCATCTTCGTCATCATTCTCATCTTTGGTAGGGTTGAGGGGATCCGGTTTAGGCTCGGGCTCATCCTCCTCATCGAGTCCCCATGCACTCACATCTTCTTCATCTTCGGCCTGCGTAGCCGGTGCTTCTTCTTTGTCATCATCCCAATTGGCATCCCAGTCGTCGGCTGTAGCTTCAGCAGCATTCTCTAGGAATGCCTCATCCTCCCGAGAGACCCTCTCTTTCTCCACGCGTTCGACCTGTTTTGTAGTCCCTTCGCTTGCGGCAAGGGCTTTTCGCACGCTATCCAGCGAGTCAACACGACGCCGAGTTAGCCACAGCCGAGGGGCCTGGTTGACCCAAGATACAAGCTCTTCTTGACCAGCCCAATCCCAAGATTCGATAGCCTTGGTAAAATGTAACACGTCCTCCAATGTAGTTTCAAAATCCTCAAGCCCATTGAGTGTTGTTGGGATAGTAGAGGATAGCAATCCTTTTATGGTCTTTGACGCAATTTCAGGGATGAGTGACTGTGAGAGTGTATCCAATAGCGACCGCGGAATATTTTGTCTGAGGTAGTTCAGGACATCTGTAGTGCGGTTCAGAGTCTCTGTCACAGTGGCTTTGGAGACAACTGGTTCCACACGAATACCGACTTCGGTAACTGCAACTGCACGGCTATAGCCATCCGGACGAGGTAGTAGTAAGGGATCGATTATTGTGACAGCCAACTCCCTCTGGAACTTGTCACTGGCTGACTCGAGAATACCCATCTGTGAAAGCGAAAGTACGGTTTCATCTAATCCTACATTGTCCACGCGGAACTCTCCCTTTTCGCCGTCAATGCCCAGATGTTCGTTCCATCGCACGCGCAAGGCCTCTTCGATTTCCTTTCGAAGCTTTGTCACCTTCTCCGAAAGAATGCTCATCACATTGGTGTTCGAAAACGATGATTCCTCCGAAATGGCAGCTTTGACAGACTCTAGTTTCTCGATAGCAGTTGGGATCTGACTTATCGCAATCGCAGCGCGTCCTGCCTCCAATTGTTGAGAGAGCCGTTGTACCTCCTCCAGGGTTTCTGCAACGGCCAGATTGAAAGCAATTTCAGTCTGGATCAACCCCACTTTCGCACTGGCATCCTCAACTTTGGCTCGAAGCGGATTTGTTTGCTCATGCTGGGCGACAATTTCGCGGGCAGTCACTCTGGAGCGTTCAATGTCGGCATGCAATTGCTTCGCTTGTACGATCCAGTCGTCGGCATCGAAGGTATTCTCACGGCTCAGCGAGCTGATCTCAGTCTAGTATGAGTCGGTTTAAGTTAGCCAGGCGCACAGTCCGAGATAGGGAGTAAATGCCGGAATATCATAGGGTGCAGAGCTTACCTCCACCTGTTCTCGCGCCTGTGAAATGAGGTCCAATTCGGTGACTAGGGCGGCGGCTGGGAATTTGGCGGCGACGATCTTTTCCTCGGGGTAAACACCTTCAGTGACAAAGCCCAGGACGGCCTGGCTTATCTCGGTGGCCTGCGACATGATCGGTCCCTGGCCTGGAGAGCGGAGAAGCGAGGTGTCAACAAGCGGTGATTGTTCTTGGGCGTCACCGCCCCGCGAATGTGCGGCCACCGCAAGTCAACGAACTAATTGGCCAGCGTTTAGCTCTGATACAGTACGGAGTACGGGGATGAAATTACCGCTAGGAAGTACCTGCTTTAGCATGGACCGTCTAGGACGATAGCTTGTATCGCGATCTCCAGGGCTGGTTTCACCTGCTCATATCTGTAGAACTCTCAACTATCTGGTGTTTGGGATTCACGAGTGTCTAACACCGTCTAAAGTGCCTCTCTAACTACCTAGCATCATCGGCCTGAGGACAATGTCCCACACTGAAACAGCCAATCGGTCGTCGGGTGACCTCACAGGGCTGAGTGCTGCCATTCCCTGCTGTAGGGGCAGCACAATCGGCGACCAAAGGCCCTCTCGTCCAGCTACCCAGCTTATAACGGGCAAATAAATCGCAAATATAGTATCTAGGAGTGATTGGCGGCCCACTGGCGCAGCTGTACATAAGAGCCCCCGTATAATACATACACATGCCCCGGTAGACCAGCTACCTGGGCAGCACATCTCTCGCTTTGTAAGGAACGGGGACCCAAACTCTCTCCCGCCTGGGTCCAGCACACGAAATCCAAGCAAAACCCATCGTGTCTCGGTTTGCTCTGCATCGCCTGAATCGAGTGCCAACGACTCGATTCCTGTAAGTCTTGCGCCTTTTCTCCTTGCCCGTCTTGTCTTACCCCTCTCCTTATCGCACATGCTCGCCAAAGCTCTCTAGGATGCGTGCCTGCAGGGTCCCTCTTGGACCTGGGTCGCTCTGGTTCCTTGCTCTCTCTCCTCTCATCCTGGCGTTGCTATGGAATCGGTGCATACCACCCCTTTCCCTATGCTCAATGGCAGCTTCTGGTCCTCTCAACCCTGCCCCGCAATGCCCAGTTATGTCGCGAGCGGTTGGACAAGGCCGCCCACATTTGGGCAGACACCCGCAGCCATGTCAGTCAGGAAGCTAACGTAAGAGCTAGATTGTCAAGTCTCCGGCGAGGTACATTCTCCGGTACTTTCCCTGGGCAAGCCCCATTGACCAAGATGTCGTCGCACTTCCAATTGCTACAGCAGTTCAAGCCCGACTACTCGCCCAGCGAATTCACTGAGTATGAGTCCCAGCGCACTGGTATGCGGGTCGTGGTCATCGACCAAAAAGGACCCAAGGTGAACGGGTACTTTGTGCTGGCCACTGAGATCCATGATGACTCGGGAGCTCCCCACACCCTCGAGCATCTCTGCTTCATGGGTTCGCGAAACTACCGATACAAGGGTTTCTTAGATAAGCTGGCTACGCGTGTATATTCAAGCACTAATGCGTGGACTGCTACTGATCACACTGCGTACACGCTGGATACGGCGGGCTGGGAGGGGTTTGCTCGCATCTTGCCAGTCTACCTAGAGCACGTCATTGCTCCCACTTTGACAGATGAGGGTTGCTATACGGAGGTCCATCACATTGATGGCACCGGAAATGATGCTGGTGTGGTGTATTCAGAGATGCAGGGAGTTCAAAACAATGCTGCCGAGCTTATTGACTTGGCAGCTCGCCGACTGACTTACCCCGAGGGCGTTGGTTTTCGCTACGAGACTGGAGGTATGATGGAGCAACTCCGAGTCTTGACTGCGGAGCGAATCCGGCAATTCCACCGTGAAATGTATCAGCCCAAGAACTTATGTCTGGTTATCACTGGTGAGGTGGATCAAACAAATATGCTTAACATCTTGGACAAGTTTGAAGATACCATTCTAGATGTCATTCCCAGCCCGGATGCCCCCTTCAAGCGACCTTGGGTAGACTCCAAACAGACTCCACCTTTAGAAAAGTCTGTGGTTCAGAAGATTGAGTTCCCTGAAGAAGACGAGTCGTTTGGTGAAATTGAAATCCGTTTCCAGGGACCGGATTGTAATGATCCAGTTCAGTGTATGTTTTTATCTTTGTGGATGTCGACAGACCTCGTGCTAATGCCTCGTTAGCTGGCGCTTTGAACGTGGCTCTTCTTTACCTAGCCGGCTCGTCGGCGTCACTGCTGGAAAATATCCTTGTGGAGAAGGAACAGTTGACCAGTGCTGTCTACTACTCCACCGAAGAGCACCCGACTGTCGAGATCCGATTCACCTTGACTAGTGTTGAGACTGAAAAGTTGAAAAAGGTCGAAAAACGCTTCTTCGATGTTCTGAAAGAAGCCATGAAGAAGGATCTCGACACGAAGTATATTCAAGAGTGCATTGACCGCCAACGTCGCACCTGGAAGTTCTCTACCGAGAGCTCTGCTTCCTCATTTGCCGAGTATGTAATCACAGACTTCTTATACGGAAAGCGAGACGGCTCTACCATGCGAGACGTTGCATCTTTGAGGGAGTATGATGTGCTTGAAAAGTGGACACAAGATGACTGGCGGGGCTTCATTAACAAGTGGATTGCCGATGCTCACCATGTTACGATATTGGGTGTTCCATCTCAGAAGCTCTCTGATAAGATCAAGAGCGATGAAGAGTCTCGAGTTACTGCACAGAAAGAGCGCCTTGGGGAGAAAGGCTTGAAAGAGCTTGCAGACAAACTTGAAAAGGCCAAGGCAGAGAACGACAAGGAAATTCCTGAAGAGCTTCTTGCTAGCTTCCGTATACCTGGAGCCGAGTCTATTCATTTCATGGACACTGTTACGGCACGATCAGGTGAAGCCCTAAAACTAGGTCGCCCAGATCATGCCATTCAAAAGATTGTCGACCGGGATGCCGATAAATCAGGCCTGTCTACTTTTGTCCACTTTGAGCACATTCCCAGCAGCTTTGTTCAGCTTTCCATCCTTATTTCTGCTCAGTCAGTACCTATACAGCTGCGCCCGTTGTTGTCAATCTTCACGGAGGCTTTCTTCACCATACCAGTCCAACGTGATGGTAAGACAATTGACTTCGAGCAGGTGGTGGTGGAACTGGAGAAGGATACCGTTGGCTATGGAATGGAGAATGCTCGAGCCCTTGGAAACTCCGAGATGCTCCGCGTTACTTTCCAGGTTGAGAAGGAGAAATACGAAACAGCAATTGCATGGATTCAAGAACTGACATGGAACTCAATCTTTGATGTTGAAAGACTGCGGGCTATCACGACTCGTCTCTTGTCAGACGTGCCCGATTCCAAGCGCAGCGGTGACGACATGCTCGCCGCCGTTCATATCATGGTTCACTACGCGCAGGAGTCAATCTCTCGTGCTCGATCCACTCTCGTCAAGGCTCGCTATCTCAAGCGTGTCAAAAAGCTGCTTGCTGAGAAACCAGAGGAAGTTGTCAGCCGTATGGAAGAGATTCGCAAATCGCTCTTCCAACCTGATAACGTGCGAATTGTTGTGATTGCAGACCTCGAAAAACTGCCCAATCCCGTCTCTGCTTGGAAGCCCTTTATCGAGCGCCTAGGAAAGAGCAATGCCCTCAAGCCTATCACCAACCGCCGTGCGCTCCTGAGCGATGCCGGTAAGAACATTGGTGGCAACTCGTATATCGTCCCCATGCCCACAGTAGACTCCTCCTTTGCCTATGCGACTGGTCGTGGTCTCGATTCATACGATGACCCCAAGCTACCTGCTCTGCTGGTCGCTATTGCATATATGAACGCTGTTGAGGGTCCTCTTTGGGTTGCAGTCCGTGGCAAGGGTCTAGCCTACGGTGTTAATTTCGCGCACAACATCGATACTGGTCTTGTCAATTTCGATGTCTACCGCTCCCCCAACGCTCACAAGGCTTTTGAGGCTAGCAAGCAGATTGTCGAGGACCATTTGTCTGGTGCTTCGCCATTTGATCCCCTAATGCTGGAGGGTGCCATTAGCAGTATCGTCGTCGGTTATGCCAACGAGCAGATGACGGCCGTGAGCGCTGCCCAGGGTAGTTTCATTCGCCAGGTCATCCGTGGTCTGTCTTCGGACTACAAAGAGAAAATGCTGAAGCGTGTTCGTGATATTGGTGTGGAGGATGTCAAAGGTGCCCTTGGTGAGATTATTCTGCCATTGTTCAATCCTAAGACCGCCAACCTTGTTGTGACCTGTGGTACTGTTCTGGAAGAGGTAAGCTTCGTGTTCAAGTACTTCTATTGTCCTACCGTGCACTAATCAGTTTTGCGCAGCCTCTCAAGAAGGGCTTTGTGGATGTTGGCTTCGCCCCTGTTGTTCAGCCACTGAAGGAATTTGAGGACGACTATGGTTTGAAGCTTGGCGATGAGGATGAAGAAGATGAGGATGACGAGGATGATGATGATGATGATGACGAGGATGACGATG
>KZ118934.1:107-49444 GCA_002153405.1 Mycosphaerella populi pn0402 | reverse complement strand
GATGATGATGATGATGACGAGGATGACGATGAGGATTCTGAGGATTCTGAGGATGATATGAAAGACTAGATAGATGTAGCGTACAGGCATATTCGTACAATTACAAAAAGATTCGCTGTAATATCTCCTACATATGATGACTAGGAGGAGAGGCATTTCCAATATGATTCCCAATCATCAATCTTTTTGCTTTCCTAAGACCACGGCAGCTATCGATACTGGCCAAGTCAGTGTCTATTCAATCATAAATTGATACGCTATAATATGTACGCGAAAAACAGAGTATTTGGGCGCAAAGAGGTTGTTTAGAAGACAGAAACAAAATTGATTTGCTTAATTGAAACAGGATCTTACACTCCCTAGCCTGGAGTTCCAAGAAAGATGATTGATAATATGATACAAGATCGTGCTGGGAGATATATTGTCCGTCCAGTTCGAAGATAAATTTGGATTTGCCTCTGAACCTTGGAACTCACGTCCCATGCAGGTAGTAACGCTTTGCATAAATGATACACTCCTCGACGGCCTTTTCAGGGCATGATGCTCCGAAATATAGTGCGGGTTGGAGACTTCCATAATCTGACTCTAATATCTGAGGTATTCTACCAGCTCATGAACTTCCTTCCCTTCGATCGCCGATGCGCAAGAACCTGGCGGCCTTTGCTCGTCTTGTTACGAGACAGAAACCCCGATCGTCGCTTCTGCACACGCCGCGATGGCCGGAAAGTGTTACGACGGACGCCAAGGGAAGCACTCGCAGAGAATGAACGAGTTTGCTGTAGTTGAGAAGCGAGAGAGGATGGGCTTAACACGGATGAAGTGGTAGTCTGTATTGATAAGAGGTTGGAGATCGCTTGCGTTGGGGTGGGCCGGGTTGGCGTGGAGAGGAAGGAGGAGAATGGTCGAGAGGCGAGCAATGATGATGGACCAGCTTTAGGCTGTGCTAATAACTTGGGAAGGCTGTTCCGCATGATAAGTGTCAGTCAACCACTGAATCAACTTGCGGGTAAAGGTGCTCGCGTTACCTGTTCATTTGAGTTCGGGCGCCAGGCACGGCAGTCCGGAGGGCGGGCACAGCCCTGCAACGGAGGGAAAACATTTTGTGGTGCTGAGATTCCCGATCAGGGAGCAATTGGGTTGGTGGGATATGGTGGTTGAAGTGTGGAGGGGATTCTTGATATCGACGATGCGCGGTGTCGGGAGTCGAGAAAGAAAATTAGACGCGGAGCCGCAGGCACGGACCCCCATCCAAAAGTGACATTAGATATTTTGCCCGTAGCACACTTCGAACTGAGTAATATACTGATATAGGCGATAGGTATATATTTTGAGGTTCATCATATAGCTTAGCTCCCCATCTTATCGTAGAGATGAGTGTTCTGCGAAGAGCAGCTTAATGCGACATACATAGAGAGAACTGCCTGATCGGGACTAGCGCTATTGAAACTTTTCAATTTGCGATGCGCCGAACTACATTTCCCAGTTTTCTCTCAAGGACCGGGTTGGCCTCTTCAGTTAATCGACCAAACTTATGTGAAATCCATACGGCCATACAACATATCAATTTCTTATCTCTCTACGCTCCCTTAGCGATTCCTCGCTCTGCATTTTCTTAAGATGGCCGCCCAAGGCCCCTCCGCACTTCCACCAACAACGGTGCTCAGCACACAGACTATCAGCCAATCCGCTGCCAATGAATTCCTCTTAGCATACCTCACTCGCGCAACAAATGACCCTAGTCTTCAGCCAAACGCCACTGTCAGTGAGAATGGTCCAGTGTCGCGAACGACCGCCGCTGCACCCAACTTGATCCTCCACAACCTAAAACGTGTGCAAGCAGGCCTCGCAGGCGAATTTCTGGGCCGCGACTTGACTGTTGCGAAGCAAAATCCCGGCGAGGAATACCTCGACATTGCAGCAGGTATTGTACCGGAAGGCAACGCGAACCAAGAGGAGAACGGGGACGAAAACGATGTGGACATGAAGGAACCGGCGTTCGAGGCTGAGGCCGAGGCTTTTCAGGACCAGGAGTTTATCGACAAGGAGGAGAGAAAGCGGAAGAAGAAGGAGCGACAAGCTGCGGAGAAGAAGGCTAAGGCTAAGGCCAATGCTAAGAAGGCAGAGGATTCGGAGTGATGGGACTTTCTCAGTGCGTTTTCTTGAGCTGTGGGCGTTGTTGCATTGGGATGGAGTTCTTTTTTTTCGGCCTCATTACGTTGAATATCCTGCCTGCTTGAGATGATCGTCCTTGGGGTTTGGATTTTGTTCTATATCCTTGTACCTTCGCGTCTTACATGTAATAAGTGTACCGCTAGTATACAATAAAATTATAGACGCGGTTCAACATACTAGTTCTTTGAAGATAACCCAACTCCCTCTTAATGTCACTTAGCGTTGAAAAAAAGTTTCACCATAGGAACAAACAGTAGGGTCTAGATCAAATGATTGATCCCTGTGCTTGAGTCTACAGTTCGCGATCTCCAGCCTTGACAGGCTTCTCGCTGTCCTCGGCCTTTAGATCGGTGACCTTACCACCCTTCCAGCCAAGGGCGCCCAAGCGCTCGGTCAAAATGGGGTGGGAGAAGTGGTAGCTAGCATACATCCAGTCGGCATCCATGGTGCTGAGATTTTGGATCTGCAGCTTCAGCAGGGAGGTTGCGAGCTCGTTGGAGTATCCAAGACCTTGGGCAAAAGCATCTATTGCGTTTATTAGCATGAATTCATATGATTTTCTCAGAACATAAATTCGAAAACTGACCAGCCTCAAACTCAAACTTGCGGCTCAGTATGTTCATCAGGAGCTTCACGACAGCATCCATAGGCGCCAGTGCGTCCGAGAAGAGAAGAAAACCAATCATGATTGGCTGCTCCTTGATGAACCCGAAAGACTGGTAAAGCGACTTGTTGTTGACAAACGCCGAAAACAAAGCGAAGATGTAGAACATGTGGAACTAAGCGAGAAGTTAGCAGACCTTAAAATCTTCATGCGTGGCTACCCTTCCATACCTGAGCGATGCCAAAAAGCTTGGTGGTGTGGTTCAATTTCCAGTGACCCAGCTCGTGGCTAAGCACTGCGACAACCTCCTGGGGCTCACTTTTCTCGAGCAAAGTATCATAGATAACAATGTGTTTCTTCCAAGGGAGACCATAGAAGTAGGCGTTGCTGTGAGCGCTGCGCTTGCTGCCATCAATCACATGCAGCTCGGAAAGAGGGAAGTTTAGCTTCTTAGACAGGTTTTCAACGCCAGTCTTGATGGCACCGGGCTCCAGAGGGGACAGCTTGTTGAACAAAGGTAGGATAACAACGGGGTAGATGGTAATAGCGAAAACCTGGACAAAGATACCAAAGAGCCACAGATAGTAGAAGAACGAGTTGCCAGTTTTCTGGATAATCTTGAGAACAACGGTGATAATAGGAGCTCCAAGCACAATTCCCAGGAATTGGCCCTTGATCATGTCTGTCACCCAGAGGCCAAGAGTCTGCTTGTTAAAACCGAATTTCTCCTCTAGCACAAATGTGTTGTAGTAGGAGGTTGGAAGCGAGAGGATCGTCGAAATAATGTTGAAACCGAAGAGGAAGAGAAGGGTTTGAGAAATTTCGCCCTGAAACTGACTTGGGAGGTACCGGGCCAGAAGGAAGCCACTGACTCCCCAGAGCTTCGGGAGGACATCACCGTAGATGAAAGCGAGATTTTGGATTTGACCGTAGAGACCTGAAATGAAACCGAACTTGGACTTGGCGCGACCGTACGCCTAGAAGGAAAAGTTGAGGCGTAAGCAAACTTCATGCCACTTGTTCCAGCGATGCTCTTACCTGGCTTTGGTCGTAGACCTTCTGAGAAACTTCATTCGCAAGGACTTTGGGAGGAGCAGTTCGTTGGAGAACTTTGTACTGTCTGAACGAAAGAAGACCTTCAAGCACGAACTGGCCCAGGGAAAATCCCACCAACACGTTCTTCCATGGGAAGAGCGGCCGGTCGAGGATACGCGCAAGTTGCTGCGCAATAGGGATTAGCAAAAACTTCAAAGAACTTGAACAATCTGAAGGGAGATATTGGGTATTGTTTGAAGCCTTTTCTTGCTTCAGCTTACCTCGAGAATCCACATCTTGAAAATGCGCAACGATGCAAGAGAGGAGTGTCACAAAGCAATTCCACGGTGTTGTTAACTTGTCCGGGACGCCTTAGTCATAATCGTCATTTTGGCTGGGTCCGCTTTCTGGGGAGCGAAAGCAACTTTGAGGAAAGAAATTCGAACACAATTTCAAGATTATTGAATTTTTATATTTTTCCAAGGATATGCTGATACTACCTTTGATAGCATGGTTCATAGAGCAGCGATTAGTTGGGCTATGACTCAAACTTAGCGAGCTTTCAGGCCTCCCAATTCTACCGTAGTCTCAATATGTATCCATGGATATTTCCATCTAGTACCTAGGTAGGTACCTAGGTACAGACCACTAGCTGGATACATTGACAGACCCTGGACCAAATCGGGGTACTCCGAGGTCATAATTTAGAATCATCTAAGCGACACCCTCCCGTGGACCTGGGCAGGTATTGATTAATTTAAAAAGGTAAGATAGAGCATTCAATAAATTCTGTTTTCCTCTACCCTTTTGACCATGTGACCTATACCGATTTACAGAGGGCTTGTCCATGCAGACGCAAATAAATAGAGACAAATGTTACTTCAAGTTCTTCACAACTCCCTCAAAAACAAAAGGGAAAAATAAGTGCACTTCTTCATCATCAACGTTATTCATACCCCAAACTTTCATCATTGAAACAGGTTTCGAAAATCTGCCAGCAGGCCCCAGTACAGGGTTTGCGTCGTGGGCAGTATACTAGACCAAGATGACGGAGTAGGATAGAAACTTCCTTTCTATTCAGCAGGGGAATCTTGAAATGTCATGCTTTCACTTTTCTCGACTCGTCGTGATCGTAAACCTTTTTGCGATTCCTCATCGCGAAGCGTGAGCCGCGGCGACGCAAGTTTGAAGATCTACCAGGAGCATAAGAACACAAGTTCTTACTTTGGTCGCTCGTGATACACTGAACTTCAATACTGGGCCACCGAGACAGACGTCATTCAAACAGTGTTACCCTAGGACTGGATAGGGTCCACAGTCGTTCCGCTATAGTGAGATGATTAGCTTGGAGGTCTGAATGACATATAGTATCGAGTGAAAACCTACGCCACAATATTGGCCCATCCAATCAGACGCCAGTGCTTTTGCCTCTGTTAGTGAAGTTCCTAGCCTGAAGACAGAGCTACTTACCTTGTCAACTCTTCGCGAGATGGCAATCTTCTCGTTGATCTCAGTGCATGCAGGGCTTGTCAGGCTGAGCTTGGCAGCATCTGCCTTGACACCCAGAACCTTAGCACCAGTTGCGGTACTACCAATGTTCACCATGAGAACCTCGTTCTTAGCAAGCTTGGCAACCTTGGCCTGTTTGCCGTCCGCACCCAGAAGACGACGAAGCAAGAAGTAGTTGACTTCAATTTCGTGGTAAATGGCGGGAAGGCGGCCACGGTGACCAAGGACGAAACCGACCAGACGATCAGCTAGATAAAGATATTAGAAACTAGGCATCGCAGTTTGTCGACGATAAACGAACCTCGGCAGAGAGTAGGGTCAATTCGGGTTCCGACACCAATAAGACTGGGAGAGAGTAAGCATGGAAGTTTCACATGAGAATGAGAGAAATTCATGTATAAAGCTTACCCTCCGGGAACAGCAAGCTTCAAGGGGTTCTGCTCAGCAAACAGCGATTCGATCTTGCTCATAATAGGCCTGCATTGGATGTTTCTGTTTGAAGGTTATTGTTAGCGGTGTACTAAAATTTAATCAATAATGGAGTGGACTCACCCGTTCTCATCCTTGGTGACCAGACCAGGGCGGATCTCAATCTCATCACCTGTCTTGATAACACCATTGAGGATAGAACCTCCGGCAACACCTCCCTTCAGGTCGTCCTAAGTGGAGTTTAGTATGTATTCTATGCTGATATCACTGAGAGTAAGCGCAGCTTACAATTTCGGCACCGGGCTTGTTAACATCAAAGGACCGAATGATCTAAAGCAAAGACAGATATCAGCAAGAGTTCAAGAATGGAGAAAATCCCGTAAAATCTGACGGAAACTTGTTTGGGAAGTACGTACCATCATGTGGGGCGAGGCCTCGAAATTGCGCACGGGGACAGGGATTCTGGAGATGAGACCCTCGCAGACGGCATCGATGTTGTACTTCAACTGAGCAGAGATAGGAATGATTGGGCTATTATCGGCCACAGTGCCACGAATGAACTTGAGAATGGACTGGTAGTGCTGCAAGGCGTTGTCCTCACGCATCAGATCAACTTTGTTCTGCAGAATGACGATGTGCTCAAGCTTCATGATTTCAATAGCAGCCAAGTGCTCTGAGGTTTGAGGCTGTGGGCAAGTTTCGTTTCCGGCAATCAAAAGCAAAGCTGCATCCATGACCGCAGCTCCTGACAACATAGTACTCATCAGAATATCGTGCCCAGGGCAATCGACGAAAGAGACGTGACGTTCCAAGCGGTATTTTCCACTGCAGCCCTCACGCTCACAAGGCGGGTCAACCTCCTTTTCGCTGCCATAACTCCTGTAGCAAGTTGGACGAGGACAATCTGCGTTGTCACACTTGTAGATCTTGGCGTTGGCGTAACCGAGTTTGATTGTGATGTTGCGCTCTAGTTCGTTCTTGAAGCGAACTGTCTGAACGGTCGAGAGTGCCTTGACGACGGTACCTAAGGAATGACTTGTTAGGACATTTTCCATACAATTAAACCCTTGTAATGACATAATGTACTTTTTCCGTGAGCGACGTGGCCGATCGTGCCGATATTGATGGTGGCTTGACGTGCAATAATTTCGGGCGACAGAGGAGTCAATTTTGACAGGTCAACAGTCGAGGGCTCGGGCTGCTCGGGGAGCTCAGGGCGCTTCTTTTCGGGCAAAGGAGGAGCAGAAGGTTTCTTCAGGGCAGACTTGACGGGCTTGTCCAAAGGTTCCTGGTCATCGAAATCTTGGGCATTGTTGGCATCAAGAATAGGCGAGCCGGGCTGGCTCTCGTCGGAGAAATCCCCATTCGCAGCCATACTGGAAGTGTCGAACTGCAAATACGCAGCGCTGGGATAGTCGGAGTCTTGGAGAGATCGAGAAGAAAGAGTGGTGGTGGGGGTGTGAGGTGGAGAGTCGAAGAGCCGGATGAAAATTGCGTGGGCGATACTGACGGAGAAATGTAATGGTGGGGTCTTTGTGCAGTGGAGTGCGAGAGCGGTGTCGTCTGCCTTTGCCCCCGTCCATCAGAACTACTCGTACAACTAGATGAGTCTAGATACTACCACCTAACTAATATTTGAATATGTCTAGTAGATTTCTAATACAAATAGTGCTTTTATTTTGAACTGCACACTGATCTTTTTCTTTAGAGAATATGTATCACTAATCTTTCGGACCTGGCATGAGTCATACATGCTTGCAAACTCTTCTCCTTGTTAACGAGGCTTGTAACTTCGATAGCCCCCCAGTGGAGGAAAGCAGTCTTGGACAGGCGTTTTGGATTTAAAATCACCTATATCCGCGCTATGCAAACTTTTGGGTGTATTCTTGGGTACAACGATCTAACATTACAGTGGGTATAAGTGCCTGGGGTACGAGTTCACTCGTCTGAGTCGTTGCTATCGTCGCTATCATCGTCGTCGTCGTCCTCCTCATCATCTGTGTCCAGTAGGGTCTCTGGATCCTCTTCTGGTAACATTATGAAGGAGGCCAAACATGTGATTCGGTTTCCGGTCTCATATGAAGTCACAATGCTCCCCACCTGGCGAGTGTCTTTTCTTGCCGAAACCAGAGCAAGGTCCTTGTTGGTGATTCTCCAGATACGCACCACACCTTCGCTATTACCTGTAACAAGTAAAAAGCCGTCACTGAGCCCTTTCGATTGATTTTCCAAGCTCAATATCTCGAAGTCTTTCACTCGCCCCGGGAAACCGGCTTGCTTACCACCAACCTGAGCAACAGGCGTGGCATGAGGAATAGTGGAATTGGCGTCCTCTTCGAGCTCTTGAAGCTTGTTCGTTGAGTAAAAGATAAGGCGACCATCTTCGGTTGAGATAGCTAGCATATCGGACTTTTCATCGCCTTCTCCAGAGACAGATATATATTTCATCTGATGAATTTTGCTTCTGGGAGACGGCACAAGTCGACATTTGGGAGTAGAATCAATACCAAAAACCACTGCGCCCCATTCAAAGGCAACAGCAAACTCTTCCCCAGCTGCATTCCATGCAATCCGACGTCCTTCGCCGGAGCTCCATTTGGTCTCGTTGACACTGGTTAACAACTCCCGATCAAAATTCAACACTCCTGCCTTTTTTCCAGTCACCAGGTTCCATAATCTCATACACTTTTCGCCCTTACCAACGCTGAGCATCAGCTTCATGCTAGGATGCACTGCAAAATGATTCACACCAGAAGGGGCCGCCCCTTCTGGCGCTGTATCACCGCTTGGGCGGCCGTACACCTTAGGATGCGGGGCTTTGATCGTAGAGACCAGCGATAAGTCACGAGTCTTAGAAACAGAGATGATGTTGTCTTCGCCCGAAGCAAGTAGTTTGCTGCGTGAAGGGAAAGCCAGGGCCGATATGCTGGATGTATGATGCAAAAGTGACCCTAACTCGCGGTTTTTGGGATTTTCGAGGATCTTATTTCCAGCCAGGGTCGGGACAGAGGGATAGTCATCGTTGACCGCAGCTGGCGCTGCAGATAAGGAATAAAGGTTGATACGCTCATCTGTGGAACCACTGGCCAGAATGACCTTTTGAGCCTCACTAGGATCGGTGGGCTTGGGCATGGGCGATAACGCAAGGCAGCGGATGGCTGAGCCGTGAGCCTCGAATAGAAAAGTATCGATGCATTGAATAGACGATGCGGGGGCTTTTAAAGAGCCATGCTCCAAGTGCAGCGAAGATGCAGGAAGCCCTGCGGTAAACCCGTGCAAGACACGCCCATAGGAGCCCGTGATAACCTGGACGTGTAGAGCTGCATCCGGCGTTTGCGAGGGCGTTGCGGTGGACTTGACGGTTTTAGCTGGGATATGAGTGGTAGTTTCCTCCTTGGGAGGGTCATTTCTCTTGCGTTTGGCCATTCTATTTGTGATGGTGGTTGGGTGTTTTGGATTTAGTAAAGATGAGGCCGGAGCTAGAACTTGCAAATCTTGATAACTATTTTTTTTCCCTTCGTTATCGATAGGGAATAGTTAATGCCTTACGGCCTGAACAAAGTGGCTCCTATCTTATGGCCTGAGGTGTCGACACGCAAACAGGACCGAAACGCAAAACGCAGAACGCAGAACATCGAACAAGAATGCGGCAGGGAATCGAAAATTACCCTCCTTTCCGATGCAGATACACAGTACATACAGGGCCCATCCATTCCTAACAGTGATATCGTCAGCCTAGTGTGTGTCTCATGCTCATTGATCGAGGGATCACAGTCGATGTTTCATAGTGCATAGTACATTGACAAGTCTCCTTCCCCTTGAGAAACGATAATAAGAGAGCAGAAATATTGATATCCACATAACTATGACTCGAAATTAAGTGTCCATGACTATCTATTCTCCCACTGTTATCATTCCAGGGAGACATGAATGGTGGTGACCGGCTTGAGCGTAAGATTACGGTACGGTACTGACCACCAACCACTTCCACTTTTGCGATTCCCTTTTTTCCCGCGCCAACCCGTAACTGAAAAGTCCTCCCTTCCCTGCCCTCCATCGCTTCACGCGACCCCCCAACCCTTTTTCATCATTCGAAGCGATTTTTCCGTTCTGAATGACCTTGGTCGTCCCCTTCCCCTTTTCCCCGTGTTAATCGGATGCTGTGTTCCCGAGTTAGACCTCATGCTCCGCGACGAGCTTCTCCGGTCTAAGAACGATGAGATCGCGTGAGTATTAATTATCGAAAGCCTTGGGACGCGACTCAGATGGCTTCAGTGATTCTGGGGATACTAATATTGGCCTAGAAACTGTGTGTTGTCGCGCAAGCGAAAACTGACCGAGTTGTATTATGCGACCGTGGGTTTTGAGACTGCGACCGCCGACTCCCTCTACCCTCAAAAAGCAAAGGCGTTCCTCGACGCCAATGACCTCGAGAAGTAAGACCAATCTCCTCAAACCCCCCTCCGATGCACTATTATACCATTTTCATATAATATATTCCTTATCGTGCTTTACTTACCCCACGCGCAGAGGTCGTTACTTCGACGAATCCACCTTACCGTCGCCCGCGCCCGCGCCCGCGCGTTCTCCACCATCAAAACCCATTGTGTCTGCAGAGACTGTCCCAACAAAATCACAAACAGCTTCTAGTACAACTCCGCCGCCAACATTAGGTGACGACGCCGCCTCAATCGCTACCGCGATCAACTCGACAGCTGCAACGCCGGTTGTCGCATCGGCTCTTGCATCATCAACCCAAGCTTCTATACCGCAATCAGCCCTCAAAGAAACCCAGAGAATAGCGGCTCCTATTTCTGCAACATCATTGCAACGCGCTCACCCCAGCGCATCTGTACCAGAGACTCCAATCAGCGCTAAAGGGCATGATGGCGCAGAGGTTAAGTTCTCTTCAAGTGCAGCAAAACCCTCCGTGTCGAGTGCGACACCCTCCTTGGAAATTCCTACCACTATCCCTCGAAGAAAATCCGAAACTCGCCCATCTCTCACTATCGGCTCCTCCAATCTAGAACAACCTCTGTCACCAGCTTCTTCCGTCGATCCATACTCTAATAATACCCCAGCCCCCGTTACAGCTTCGCCTGTTACAAGCCCTGGAGACGAAACCACTGAAATCGGAAAGAGTGGCCGCTTGAGCCCAAATCATGATCGATCGATGCTCTCACGTTCAGGTTTGGTTCCATCAACACCCGACGAGCAACTGCGGTTGGAGGAAGCACAATCAATGCAACAGGCGCAAGATGTGGAGGCCGGTGGGCCATCTTCTAATGGTGTAATTCAGGAGAGTATTGCACAAAGCAAAGATGATATGGAAGTTGATGAGGCGTCTACGGCTGGACCTTCGGCACCACAACTTCCAGAGGACACACCAGCAGATGGAGGGGGAAATGCGTCGCCTACAGAGCAATTACCAGAAGGCACACAAGCCGCCGCTGAGGCTGCAGAAACACCAAGCAAGAAGTCTGTGTCCATCCCACCTACCCAACTGGGCTCCTCTCAGCCAGAACGTATGACTACTCGGGTTTCGTCCGGAGCTATCCGTCATAAGTCCGTTTCCGAAATTCTGGGAGAAACACCCAAGACGCCTCACTCGGCTACGGAACAGGAATCTCCTGATAGCGTTGCGCGCATGCGATTCAAGGATCGTAAGGATCGCGAGAAGGAGCGGACCAGGCTGTCCACAGTTGTTTTCCCGAAACAAGCTGCCCTGCAGCATGATAAGACAGATTCACATGATTTGGTTCACAGGGAGTCACAGGATGCTGTGGCCTCAGTGAACGAGGAGCAGGACTACCTTTTCACATTATTCCTGAATAGGGCCTTTGCTCCACCGCGAGGGATGAATATGAATACCCTTCTGACCTCTGCTCACAAGACATTGAGCACAGGGAACCATCTTCTCGAATATCAGGAGTCCATGGACTGTCGTACACTGCGTCGAATATATGCACTCCAGAATGCTAATCGATGGCCTCTCCGACAAATGAAGCGAGCGCCGGAACCTGCGCGACAAGGCACTCACTGGGATGTAGTGCTTAATCATATGAAATGGATGCGGACTGATTTTAGAGAGGAACGAAAATGGAAGATTGCAGCGGCCAAAAGCTGTGCGGACTGGTGTGCCGAGTACGTTAATAGCGATGAAGAGCATCGTGCCCTACTTCGTGTCAGTGTCAAGCCCCCGCAGATCCAGACGCCTGGTGCCCAAGATAGTTCCAAACTGGGAATCGCCTCTCCATCAGACGATGCTGCCGACGACTCGTTCGCTGTTTCTCATCCAACTCCTGATCTTGTTCCTTCGGCCGAGGAAGAGTCGCTCAGCGATGGTTATCACGATGAACCCCGTCATGATATAATCCACGATACTGTCGCTCCTGCAGCTATATTTTCACTGGGTTCTGACGAGTTCAACTTCTCTGTTGATATGACCCCGGCGACTGAAAAGCTCCTTGATGAGTTGCCCATTTATGAACCGGTTCAAATCTCACAGGACACGAAGCTGCCACTATTCAAGCAATTGCCCGATACCGTCTGGAAGACAGACCTTCTTCCCGTTTCGAAATTTGCCAACACCAAAATCACCTTTCACAAAGATGAACCCCAACGAAAACGTAGCCGATATGATTATTCTCAATATGGTTCTGATATTGACCACGGCCTTGCAGAAATGCCACCAGAGCAAACAAACGTTGCATTGTTTCGACCTGAGAATAAACCGATCCGTGATCGCATTCATCCTGGGCATTCCTTCCGACCTCCGACTGAACACCCCATGCCCTCAGTTGGATTCTTTGAATCCCGTCAGTCATCTCAGTGGACGTTGCCTGAGGATGATGAGCTTCGCCGTTTAGTAAAAGAATATTCTTACAATTGGTCTCTGATCTCTAGCTGTTTGACATCGCCTTCCATGTTCACTTCTGGCGCTGAGCGAAGAACACCTTGGGAATGTTTTGAACGCTGGGTAGGACTTGAGGGTCTTCCAGCTGACATGTCGAAGACCCAATATTTCCGTGCTTATCATCAAAGGCTTGAAACGGCGCAACGCACCGTGCTAGCTCAGCAACAAGCCGCTCAACAGCAGCAACAGCAGCAAGCCAATAACGGTCAAGTACAGCAGCCAATTCGTCGGAGAACAACCCAGCCCCTGCGGGTGGATAGAAGAAGATCATCTCGACATCTTGCTCTACTTGATGCAATGCGTAAACTTGCGAAGAAGAGAGAAACGATGTTGCAAAAACAACAGCACGCCTCTCACCTCGCATCGCTCAGAAAAGCCAACGAGGCGAATCAACCGAAGCCCCCCATTACAACTCCGGCAGAGTTCAGTCGTCTGAAATATGACCGTGAAATGAAGCTGGCGGAAAGGCAAGAGCAGTACCGGCAGCAAATGATCGCGCAACAGAGAGCCAGCCTTGCTGCTCAGCGTTCGGGTCAGTTGCAAAATCAATCAACACCACAACAGTCCCAAAACCCTCAGCAGCCAACACCACAGTTGCAACAAGCCCAGCAGCCTCAACAGTCGATGATGAATCCGCAAAGTAGGCCGAATAACATGCCACCCAACTCTGCAAATGCAACCATCTCTAATGGCACGCCTAATGGTGTGCCCTCTAGTATCCCGCCCGGTGCTGCTGGTTTGAACCAAGCCCGCTCGCAGCCTATACAAGGAATACCCGCCGGGGCCAACCAGGTGAATGGGCAGATACCAACTAATGCAATGGCTATGAAAATGATGCCACAAAATCAAATGCAACAACCTGTGGGCACGAGACCCAGTATGCAAATGCAAGGGTCTCCGGACAACACACGCGTAATTCGGGAGGCCAACCGTTTACAAGAGCAACAGCGAATGTTGCAATCTCGTCAGCAACAAGTTCCTCAACAAGGACAGCCTCAGCAGGCTCAACAGCAATTTTCGAACCAGCAATTTGCAGCTCAAGGGTCGCACTCCCCCAATCTCAGCATGGCGAATGTCAACGGCACAAATAACCCTACGATGATGGCTGCGCTACAGGCCCAGGGAGGAGGTATGCAAAGCCCTTCTTTCCAGGGCACCACTCAGGGTGTCTCTACGCCATCACCTCGTATGGGTCAGCCTAATCCACTCTCGAGTGGCATGGTTCCGACAATCAGTAATTATCAGAGCCAGATCCAACGTGCCAATCCGAATTTGCCTGCGGACCAAGTCAACAAATTGGCCACCGACCGTCTTATGCAACATCAACAACAACGTATGTCGCAACAAGCAGCTATTAATGCGGCCGGTGGTGTTATGAACAATGCGCAAGCGAATTACCAGGTGCCTCACGATGGCAACTTTCAAACTCCTCCACAGCCCGGGATGCCTAACGGCAACTCAGCAATTCAGGTTCCCCAGAACCAAGGGTTTTCACCTATGATGCGGGTCCCTCAAAACAACCAGCAAAATCGAGTGGCCCCTACCAGTTCACCCGCAATGAATGGTGCTGTTCCCCAAAGCAGCCGCAGTGCAACTCCCCAGACGCAGCGTAGTGGCAGTGCCCAAGCTGGTGCAGTGCAAGGTCCCAACAAGAGTCCTCACCAACCAGCTGCGCAAACAGCAACTAGCTAATGTCTAGCACGGCGGCTGTCATCACACTCCTCCCCCATACACCTATCATATCCTCCTTTCCACTGTACATATTGACACTTCCTCACCCCAAGTATCTTGATTTAGTAACATTTGTTTTTCTTCGTTTTTCTGGGTTGGTGGGCCGGGTCATGGCGTCTACTTCGCTTTTATTCCCCATTTTTCCACCGTCTACGGCTTCCCCCCGCTCGCGTCATGTTAAATGTCCGAACTCTGAGCATTCATGAATCTAGTGGATGGTGAGTGTTCCTGGCTCCTTATTTACCAGTGACACGGTCTTCAAGATTCGGGCATGTATTATTCTTGGGATGATAAAGCTCAGGGTTAGGGCTAAGAGCCCAAGGATCAATGAGCATGAAATGTATGATTAGTTTCCAGCAATTTCTACATCCCACTAGTATTCTTTAAAAGGGTTTCCTCATATGTCCCAATTTCTCTTGGGTATCAAAGACGCTGGAGTAGAGTAAGTCGAACAAGGTCGACGCGATTGCTCTCGCGACGCACTACCTGGGATTAGCCGCAGGAGCCAAGTGTAGACGCGCGCGTAGTTCCGCTTTTGCCACCGCCCAAGTCAAAGCTTCCATCAAATCTTGGACTTTACATGACGTCTCAACTTCAGCCTCCTCAAAACACCTTATTGTACAGCAAATTTTGCAGTCATGTCATCATCTGGGGGAGTGGGCGACCGCCGTAGCGGCAACTCAAAGCCCTTTTCCCTCTCGTCCAAGTCGACCAGCGCGTCCTCGAAGAAACCCGCCTTCAACTTTCAACCTAGCCGCGGTCGTCCTACCAATCTCCCTCGTCGTCCGCATCAACTTGGACACGGTGATGACTCTGATGAAGAAGAACAAGCCCCTGCTCATGAGACAGTTTCTGGCTTCGACACCCACACCGGTGGCCTCCTCACTGCTGATGGCCAAGCGGTCGCTGAAGAAGGCCCATTGGTGATCCCAGTTTCGAGCAAGAACAATTGGCGCGACCGACCGGGGACCAATGTGAAGAAAGGGAAGAAAAATCTCCTGCCCAAGGAGGTACAGGCGATGCAAGAGGCTGAGCGCAATGGTCAAGCCGTTGGAGGGAACGTTGAGGTTGAAGGGCCGAGCATGGCCTATGGGCTGAGCTTTGCACAAAAAGGAGAGGTGCCCAATGGAGGCGAGGATCAGCCGATGGCTGATGCGAAGCCAGAACCTGAACATGAGTCTATGGAAGAGAAGAAGCCGCTTACCGATGACCAAGTCGCCTTGCGGGCATTAATTAGCGAGAGCAAGGGCGACGTAGAGAGAAGATCCGATCTTGTCATCGAGGCATCGAATAGACAAGATGAAGAGGATGGACGAGATAATGGCCGGTATGATGAGACAAGCTCTTTCAGAACAGATGTTGCATCTCGTCCGGAACCTGCAACCTTGGATCAGTATAATGCTATTCCCGTGGAAGAGTTTGGCGCTGCGCTATTGCGAGGTATGGGGTGGAAGGATGGTCAGGCTGTTGGTCGTGGCAGTTATAGCTCAAAGGAGCCGAAGAAAGCTACTGTTCCACCTCGACGCGCAGGTTTCTTGGGTATTGGAGCTAAAGATTCCTCTGGGGGCAAGGGCGCCGAATCGGAATTTGGGGCTTGGGGGAAGTCGGCTATGCGCAAGGCATCAAGGAAACAGGGCGAGGAGAATGCGAGTGGTTCTAACACTGAGGGTGTCTACATGCCTGTCATGATGCGAAACAAGACGACAGGCGAATACATTACGGAGGAAGAGCTTGCAGATATGAAGAAGAAGGCAGCTGCGCAACCGGACAAAGACGAGTGGCGCGAGCGAAGGGATCGCAATCTAGAGAAGAGTGGCCGAGACCGGGATCGGGACTACCGCAAGCGAGACTACGGTGATGGGCGTTCTGATAGGAGAGTTGGCTCATCTCGTCGCGACCGGAGTCGGTCTAGTGACCGCCACTCTTCTAGGCGTTCACGCTATGATAATGATGATGACCGTCGAAGAGACGATCGCCGGGACAGAGATCGTGATCGTGACCGCCGACGAGATCGTGATGATGACAAGGATTACGGGAGCGACCGCAATCGCGATCGTCGCCATAGAGATGATCGACACAGCAGCTCGCGACACTCATCACACTCATCACGGCATGATAGATATGAGCGAGACCGGGACTCCCACCGCAGCCGCCGAGATGATTGAGACGAATGTACACTGCCGCAGTACATCTAAAGCTCATGTATATGATGGCATTTCAAATACCCGTGATCCTTTTAAATACGGCTTATTAGCGATACCCTTAACACTAAGATAGACTAGTTCTGATCTCAAAATATGATAACTCGAGACATGAACGTGAATATTCATTTCTATGAGAAAGTAGATGGCTTTTTTCCGATCCGTTCCCACAAAACTCCCAAATAACAAGCGCCAATGAATATACAAGATGCGTTCAACCATTCATCCAGAGTGAAAATAGCAATACAGAGACTAGCTTTCGAGCATGATCACGTCCTTCTCATGCTCTATATCACCATTGACACCATCACCATCACCATCCAAGTCCAGACCGATCATCCCGCCAAGTCCAACGCCGCCATCCATCTCCCCAAGTACCCATTCTACGAGATAAGAATCGTCCGATAGCTCTTCAACACGCTTGTAGTGGCGCTCAGTGTACGAGGCGAGGGCTGCCAAGATATCCTTCAAACCTGCCGCAACACGTCCATTCTTATCACCACGGACGGACTGTGTTGCCAGCTCAACAAATGTTGATGCGGGATATGAGCGGAAAAGAGCATAGAGAATCCGCTGCGCAACCCGTGAAGTGCGTGCGTTGGTATTCCAATCTCGGAGTCGGAGAAGTAGCGTGCGCAGATTCGCTGGGTCAAGCGATTGTAGTACCTCGTCAATAGAAGGATTGCCCGTCAAGCTGCCCACTGCACGCTCCCTATCTTCCTCTGGCAACGTCGGATCGTCGGCAGCATCGATCGCAGAAGAGAAAAGGGAGAGAAGGCGACCTGGGTGGTTGAGTTGTAAAGCGAGGGTGATCGCTTCACGGTATGCGCCTGCACGGATGTAATTTTGCAACTGCTGGTCCTGCTCAACACGCTCAGAGGTAGCATTGACAGCGGCAGTGTACGTGGCAGACGTAGTGTCAGTCCACAGGGTAACGGTTGAGTCTGCGGCACCAGATGCTAGAGCGAAGGGGGTGGTGTTGACTTTCGAAGAACTGGCCTTGACGTCCGAGCGGGAGCCTGATGGCGTAGGGCTAGCAAGTGCCCAAACTCGATCTTCATGGTTGTCCAACGTGGCCTCACATTCACCGTGAAGACCCCAGACCTTGACCAGGCCGTCAGCAGCAGCCGAGGCAATGAGGGGTTTCGGTTGTATAGCATTCTTGATCGCAGCTACTTCATCATCTTCGTCCTCATCGGATTGGGTTTTAGAGATCTGAGATGGCGGGAGCCACATGACCTTCAAAACTGAGTTGACATGTCCCTCGAATGTCATTAAGCAGCTGTAATCCGCTAGGCTCCAGAGTTTGATGGTTTTGTCACCAGACCCCGTCGCGATTAGCCCCCGACTTGTGCTAGTCCCAGCATCTGTATTGATGACTGGTGTACCCTTGGGCGCAAACCGGACAGACCACACTCCACGTTTGTGTCCACGAAGAAGTCCAATTGTTGAACCTTCATCCGCATCCCAGATCTTGACAGTTCGATCTTGGGATGCACTGGCAAAGAGCGAATTAGATGAGTCGATGTCAAGTGCGTTGATGTCTTTCTCGTGTGCCTTGCGAGTGAACACAGCCTTCGGGGAGTGTGGCTTTTCATCCTTGAGGGTACCTAATTTGGCAGTATCCCAGCGCTTGATGGTACGATCAGATGATGCAGTCATAATGAATGCTGGTGGATGATGCAGAGGATCATTATACGCGGAGCTTCCAGCTGGAGGCGGCACACGCGGTAGGGCAATTGCCCCCAGAGTTTCTGCGTGGCCGGTAAAAATGGCGAAGCATGTGTACGATGAATTTTTGGGATCAATCCGCCAGAGGCGAGCGGTATTGTCCTTTGCCGCAGTGGCAAGCCAATGTCCAGACCAGTCTACATCAATGGCCATAATAATATCCTCGTGGCCCTCGAGATGAGCGATATCCGCTCCAAAAAAGTCTTCGCCTTTGGTTGAGGGTCTGTCGTCCGAAGATGCCACGGAAACAACTCGGATAGTCTCAGTATTGGTGGCCAAGGCGAGCATTGATCGGTCTGGGCCAACAAATGCGAGATCAATGATTTCATCATCGTTTCCAGAGATGCGACGCGTGATTTGTAAAGGCTCAATCGTAGAGCCGGGGGTGTAGTTGATTAATGATTCGAGAGAGTGGAGACGAATGGTCTGATCTGCATGGATGGTCATGACAAAAGGAAGACCAGGCGAATACTCAATGCCCACAATTGTTTCATACTCCTCTCCAGCATCTTGCTCTTCAGTGATCTCGCTGCCACGATTGCAATCCCACACTCTCAATTTAGCGTGTTCACCACCAATAACGCACAGCCCGCTGTCTGCAAGGAAGGCTGCGCATTCGACACTTTCAAGCACAGGAATGATTCTTCGTTGCTTCCATGTTTTCGCATCCCAGATGATAAGAGTTTTGTCACGACTCGCGGACAGTAATGCATTCTCAGAAGGAGAATAAGACAAGCTGCGCACTAAAGACACGTGCGAGTCTAGCGACGCAATAGACTTCCTCTTGTGCAGGTCGAACACCCGGATCTTACCCTCATCACTACCGCAAGCCAAGCGAAATCCAATCGTCATATCAACATTGGCATCGTTCATGTCTTCATCCTCATCGGTGGGCTTGCGCTTCGACTTCTTTTTGGATGAAGATTTGGCCTCGTTGTCTGCAGAGACCTCGAAAAAGCAGAGGGCCGAGATGACACCGCGATCATTGAAAGTGTGCGTCACATAACCACCTCTGATATCCCATACTTTAATAGAACCGTCAGCAGCACCTGTCGCAAGGAGAGTGCCTGTGTGATCGATAGCTGTAGTAACCACCGGAGCTGGGTGGGGCTTGAGGGTTCGAACAAGCTCCGCGGTAATGAATTGCGCATCAGAGTCGAAAGGAGAAAGGGCATATATACGCATAGACATCGATCGTGAACAAACAATGGCATGCGACGCAGAGGGAGTAACTAGAGCGTGTGTGAGAACCTAATTTCGCGGGGTGCCTTTTGAAGAAACATACTGGCTAAACTTGTGATAATCTCCCCATCCTGAACTCATTTGGGTCAGTAAATCAACATCGAATAAGATACCACTTGTTTAACTCACCCCTTCAAGACTAGCGAGCTTGTCGCCCGTCTCCAAATCCACAATTAACGCATCCTCGCCAATGCATGAGAGCAAGATGCGGCCGCTGGCGTCTAGAGCAGTGCTTCCACCAGTATAAATCGGGCGAATTGTGCGAGACGCCTCAAAGGTCGTTTTCACAACAGCCTTGGACATGATTGATATGCACGGAAGCTCGCACCGACCTTTTGGAGAAACTCGACTTCAAAACGAACTCTTGAAAAGCTCGGGCAACTTTTTTTTTGGGTTGTTGTTTGCACTGTTTGCCCACCGATAAGATAAAACATGGCCCGTGCGTCATCGCGGCACGTGGACTGGAGCCTTACTGAACGCCGTGACATCTCTAGTACTCTTTCTTCTTTCAATCCGATGTTTGCCTACTACCTTATCGAAACAATTGATGGTAATGTGACTCAATCTCTGAGATTTGGTGTCTCTTGATCACCATGGGTCGACAGGCTTTCTTAAATCGGCTTGCCTTGGTAAGTCCGCCCCTTTGTGGTGAATGATTCGCGACTGAGGCCACTTGCTTTCTGAGCTGTTTACGTGTACGTCGGAATGACGGATCTGATCTTGCTTCTTATGTTCTTTTGTTGCATATGGTCTGATTTCTTCATTCACGGCATGTCACCCAGCTTGTATAACAAAGCCCGTTAGCGCTTAATCATGTCTCGCGTATTTTCTTCATCATCAGACGGGAATATTGACGAATATTTAGGGCCGGTCTCCTTATGAGCCACCTGACACTGCAGCTGTGGATCCATCTAGTACAGTGCGGAGGGTTTCCAATATACATGCGGACAACTACATGCAGCAATATGATGCACGCGGTCATCCGGTGAACCCCGATTCCAAGGCTCTAGGACGGGGTCTGCGCAGAGCCAAAAATGATATTCTTTCCACCATGGGAATTGTTGTCAGTGGCGAAGATCGCAATACCAACACCTCTAGCGAGCAACAGAAGATCAATCAAATTGCAGCTGAGAATGATTGCGGTTTGATAGTTACTACCCTGGATCAGCTGTTTGTCTTTTTCAGCACCTGGTGGTCTTCATCTCTCACTGGTCGAGTTTTAGTAAGATCCCCGTCTCAAAAACCAAGGAGCTACTTTTAACCAATATGCGCAGGCATACAAGCATTATACATATGCCCCGCTCCTTGATGTCATACGAGCTGAACGTGATGCATCAGGACTGTTCAGCTTCTACTGCGCTGGAATCCCCGCATGGGCGGCCTCCAGTGTTCTTGCAATAGCCCGCGATAACTCACTCAAGCGAGTCTTCGTTATGGCCCGTGACTTTGTGCTGGAATTCACGGGGAAAGGCAATCTATCTCTGTTAATCAGGTCTCTTTTTGGCCTATCATACTCAATGTAAGTGAGCTTATGTAGGCATTTGCATGATTTGGATGTTAACAAATCCTACAGAGCAAGGAGTTCAGTACTTCTATTGTCTGTGGAGGCCTATATGTATTCGATGCTCCAAACTCTTTCGCTCGTTCCTTCAAATTTTCTCCCCAGTATTTCATCATTGATCCCTTTCGGAGAACAATCTCTATTTCGACTGGCACCTCTACCGTCTGACATGTCTGTGGTTTCTATTGGAGGGTTCATCCTTGAAACACTCACCTCACCTGGAGTATTGACAATACTATACGCCTTTTTCCTTCGGCCGGAGCTAGAAGAGCGGATATACAGGTTGGTGCGGCGCCAGCTCCCAAAGCCCACTCTGGCGGATGAACTGTCAATTCGTGTGGCTTTTGAAGAGAATCTTATTGAATGGGTTGTCCCTACCCTCGGACGTCGCTCTGAGGAAGAAACCCGCCGTGCGAGGCTCACTTTATTTCAGGACGTTGCGCAAGAACTTGTGCTTTTGCGGGATTGGCTTCTTTCAGGGGTTGGTCTTTTTTCTACAAGAATGCTAGATCGTGCTGAAATGGAGCGTGCGAACCAAAAAGGTATTGATAACCTGAGAAACTCGATTGAATTACTGCAACAAGAGCTTGATGAAGCCCAAAGAGGCGACTCGCGACTCGAAACCGAGTCATTGCAGCGAGAGCTTGATGAGGTTAGAAGGCAGAATGCTCTTCTAGCAAGGGAATTAGACGAGCTCGAAGTTCCTTCTTCGGTTAGACAGGATGCCGATGATATCCGAGGCCCAGAAATCACCCTCGAAAGTGATCGTCCAGGAGCAGAAGCTCCTGAACTCGACGTCGCTCTGCCATTGTCACTCCCGGTCGTGGGTCAAGTCAATGCACACTCATCAGGGCTAGAAATTGGCATTAACCAAGTTCTTACGAACGAGGATCGCTTGTCTCAGTCTCCTGGAGAGATGAACAGTGATCTTTTCTCAGAAGTGGGAACCGTCGGACGAACTAGTGCCACTTCCAATGCTTCTCGCCCTCAAAGCCAGCCTAGCAACGCCCAGCAAGCAGAAAACTCGCAAGGGAACCGACATAACTCTCGCTCAAATACTCTCTTCTCTCGTCCCTCATCGCCAGAGACTTCACCACCGACTTCCCCTCGGGTGAGAGCGTCTTTGATTCACCAAGGCTCTGATATAATAACCATGCAACTCGAGCTTTTGGGAAATCGTAACCCTAACCAACAACCGCCACGATCTGCGCCCCCAACTCATGTCCCGAGACTGGGTAGGAATTCTCCGGGCCTTCGCCCGCCTGCTGTGGCATCAGAACGCAGGTCAATAGCTGAGTTTCTGGAGGCTTTAATATTGAGCCGTGCTCAAAATCAAAGCGCCCAGCAAACACCCGTAGCAGATCACGATGATCTTTCTAGCATAACCGCCGGTGCAAGTTATACCACTGTTCAAGAATACCAGCAAAATGATGACCAGCAGCAGGCAATAGTGGAAGAAGCGCCTCATGTTGTTGAGGAACCGCAACAAAATACTAATGAACAACCCCCAAACTTGGACGTATCCAGCATTCTACCCAATGGAGCCGAAGAATCAAACGATGATGAGCCCGATGCTCAGCTTCTCCCCTTTGAAGAGTCAGATCATGCTGAAGGCCAGGTGGATTCTGAAGAACCACAGACATTTCAAGGACTACCAATCGCAAAGCAACCATCCACTGCGCACCGTGTCACCCTTCTGTCTGCCCACCCAGTAGACTCGCTCGCATCTCATGTTGCTGCGATTGTGACTACTATTATCCTCTCTCCTCTTGAGTCTCTTTATGTTCGATCATTGGCCCACTCATTTGTCTCGATGAATCCATCGTTGGCGATCCAGGCCGCAGACCTTTACCCTTCAAATCTTTGGCTTGGTGGCCGCTCCTGGACCGATATATCCGCTTACTGCGGCAGGCTCATACTCATGAGAGGCATGCAAGCCGCTCTTAGAGCAGGCGTATGGGGCTTCTTGGTTGGCTCGACTATGAGGATTGGAAGAAAATTTTACGGCTGGGGAAATTTATGAAGGCCAGAACCACAATCGATATGTTTTGGTCCCTTCTTCTAGTGGCTTTATGCGTATTACATGTACAATAATGACTAAAGGACATGGCCCTAGGAGAAGTAGCAGACGATTTGAATAATGTATCATAGATTTTTGGCAATACTAGATTCTGAATATTCTAGTATATCATCACAAAAAATTATCTTATCGTTTGGATCACCGATTAATGGGGGAAGATTTTTGATGTACAAAACGCAAGATGAGAACGCCGAGTAACCCCAATCACGCGGATTTTATTTCGTGCCAGGTCGGCTCTTCCCCTTACCCTTTTGGCCGGGCATTTTGCGTCGTTCCCAAACCATAAGATATCCTTCTCGCGTGAACAAAGTCTCACTCTCAGCACGCTTGACAAACAAATCTTGGGCTTCGAGCCATTCTGGACCGCGTTGCTGTTGCTCCGAAGAGCCGACTTGATGGCGTGCATTCTCTGCAGACATTGCTTTGTCATGTAGTTGAACGAGCCAAGAGACTTTTTCACTTCCAGCACCCGCGCCTGATGTGCCGGCTGATCCAGATGCAGCATTGATACCTTTTTCAGCAGCATCTTCGGTGGCGCCGGGGGCAGCAACTGTAGGGTCCAGAATGATATTTGCGACGAGGTCATATAGTATAGGCTCTCCTGGTGGCCATTCTTCTGGGCTGGGCTCAACGTATGGGGACATGTCGAGAGAGCGTGGACTGGGATACGTGACAATTGTTGGATTTCTCTCGGAGACAAAACGATTCTTGCTGAAGCGCTTGATATGGAACAAAAGGTATGGTGGAAGAGGGTGAAGAAGGCGATGCCTGACTCGCTGAGAAAGCTTCTCAGATGCGGTTATACCATTATATTTGTTGAGGAGAGTTGTTAGAGGAACCTGCGGGATGATAGATTCGCGATTGGAGGATTGAAAGAGGGGCGTTGGAGGAAGGTCAAGTGTGAGAATGAGGAATGGCTGAATCGTACTCTCGATATTACCGGATTCAGTAAATACCAAGCGAGCATTTTGAGTATCGGAGTGTGCAGTGATGTCCTGCGATTCGATTTTTACCCGACCTTGAAATGCGGCATGGATGACGCTGGTTGGTTTCTTGGGATCAGATGGCTTCTTGGAGCCTCCCAGGGAGAGGTGAAGATTATTCAAGAACCATGATAAGAAGTCAATAGGATCTGATTGTTGGCTGAGGGTGAAGCGCTTGGAAGACCGCATCGCAATCTCCTGTAGCAATTCATGTGGCGACACGTGGGAGCGGAAGGCTTTGGGATTCCATAATTTGCGTACAAGTGTACGGAAGCGTAAGACAAGCTCTGGTGTCCCCGGAGTTGGGAAGTCCTGCAAAAGGAAGAAGTTTCGGATAGGAAAGACATGGGCGAGTAGCTGGACTACTACATTCACGTAGTCGTTTGCTTTGATGTTGTTCATGCCGACAAATCCTAAAGTACATATCAGCACCCTGCCCACACGTTCCATTCAAAATGAGATCTTACCAGGCCTATATCGCGAGCCCGAAAGGTCCCAAGCGTCTTGGACTTCTTTATCCAGCTTGACGACTTGTTCCTTGGAGTAGTGAGGATCCACCACATATTTTATGTCATCTAAGCTCTTGCTTTGTACTTCATATCCTTCTGGCAAGACATAAACCTTCTTCGTGCCCATATTAACGAAGACATGGTGGCCGACTTCAAGAGCATGGAAGTACGCGTGCGATTTAGGACCGCGTCCTTGGAAATATTTGCCGCAGACAAGACATGCATAAACATTGATGTTAGAGAGACTGATAGAGCACAGCTTCTCAAAATCGAAGTCCAGAATACCGCGATTGATCGTATCGAGGTAGAGATCGCCATAACCTTCAACAGGCTGAGTCTGTCGTTTTGGAGCAGCAAGGGCGGAGATTTCTTCATCATCATCGGAGTTTTCTAGTCCATCCTGTGTACCATGTTCCTGATCTTCTTCTTCCCTATCTGCAGCACCAAGAAAGTCAGCGCTGATGCGATCGATTTGGCCCAGTTCCTGGCCGTTGGTTTGTTCGGGTACTGCACCGTTGTCTTCGACTTCGTCTCTCACACGCGCTTTCTTCGACGCTGGAGATTCTGGAAAATCCTCCTCTAGAGGTATCTCTGCTGGCCTTTTCGACATTGCGATAGTGGTGGTGGGTGTTGCTTTAGAATGAACAGCAGGCCGAAGTTCTTCAATTCCGCGCTTTCTAGAATGCAAACAAGGCAAACATCTACATTCAGCGCGTCATATCAAAATGGCGGGCCAGAGGCTTTTCTATCTCGGTTTACAGGCTTGTGCTTCTAAAAAAAAAACTCAATTGGCGAAGCAATACTTACTTGGTTGAATATGGATTTTACAGTTATCGAAAGCTAGAGAGCGAGTTTATCCCGTAAACAGTGTTAATTCATCATAGGATATGATACAACAAACGCTAGGGTATGTCGACCTTTAGGCACTGCGAACAACCTTATCGTTATCAAAATCCTTTACCTCCACTCCGTCCTTTGTGACGATCTTGACCAAAACCTATAATATCGGATCAGTAAAGCCAGATACCACAAAAGAAATTCATGGTCACATACGCCCTTGTAGTCAATCGGTAGCCGGCGCTTGAGCTCATCTGTGCACTTTTCCAGAAGCTCCAAACCTTCCTTGAGGTCAATGTTGGGGTTGTGGTGTTTATCGAGAAGAGAGAGGCAGTAGTATCTGGGCTGGTTAGTCCCGACTATGATCACAATTGTTCCAAGTCACTGTTTCGTCAAACATACTGTGCGTAGCCGTGGGCGGCGTATGGTACTGGGGCCAGTGAGGCAAGATAGTCGATCCAGTAGAGATGCGGTGCGGCAGTTTCAGGCTCCACGCCTCCTAGCAACAAGTTGACTGTGTACGGATTCCGTGATCGCAAACTGCGGGCCAATTCTCCACGGATGAAGTTGGCTACGGCTGGGGTACTAAGCTCGTTATCATTGCGTTTCGTGTACAGTTGGATGTTTGCTTGGATATATTCGGCGAATTGCACTACCAAATAAGCAATATTAGTACACTGTTGATATTCGGTTGTGTTTCGTCAAAGAGCATGAAACTGACCGGTATCACCAGCCTCTCCCGAGAAAGCCATGAGTGTGTGGTTGTTCAGCTCCCGTGTCTTATCATCCTCGGCCTTGATGATCGTTGGTCCTCGCATTATCGCCTTTGATGCGGCAATAATGACAAAGTCCTTGCCAGTGATACCCAAGAGAACGTCCCTGTACAGGCTATCAGTATCGGAGGAAACGAGGTCGAATAACCAGTTAGAGCTTACATGATTGCGATGAGAATGTGCGGAAACCAGAGAATCAAGAAGAAGTTCTGGGGAGGCGATAAGTAGGAGATGTGGTTGGTGACGACCGCGCGGCAAGCTTGACGCCTGGAGCTGCCAGCTACCCTGATGAGTCAGCCGCCGCTTGGAGATCCGCTTTTTTTCCCCGAAAAAAAAAGTTGTATCCAGAGCATTTGATCAAGGCCTCTTTCCAGGTCAATCCGGCACAACTACACTGCAGAGCTATTTGAATGTTGAACTGCAGTTCACCGAAATTAGGCCACGGACTATTTCTGGGCGATTGATTTTCTTGACCCCCACGTGCCTTCCATAGGTACTTCCCAGTCAGCAGTCTGCGCTGGGAATTTGAGAAAAACCGCACCATGTCTTCATTCTTCACAGTTCCTGCGTCGCAGCGCAAGCGCAAGAGAGATGATCGCACTGCTGCTCCGTCAACCAAGAAACGAGGCGTGGATTCGAGAAACGAGGGTCAAAAAGGTCAACGAAGCCAGGAAAGAGAAGACTCGATTTCTGGAAGTGACCTAGACGATGATGCCGATGAAATTGGATCAGGACTGTCGGGAGAAGACTCTGACTCGGATTCAGACGAGGGAGAAACCGCTGCAGACCGTCGCCTAAAACTCGCTGAACGATATTTAGATAACGTTCGCGACGAGGTTGACGAGGTTGGATTTGACGCAGCAGAAATTGACCGCGACCTTATCGCCGAACGGTTGAAAGAGGACGTGGTATGTGGCGAGCTCAAAACTCCATCTCTCATTCCGAAAACTAATTACATTGCCAGGACGAATTCAAAGGACGCACCTTCAGACAGATTGGTTCGAAACTTTCTTTCCCCACCGCCGCGCACTCTTTCTTTCGCTCAGATACCCAAACAACAACATCTATTGCAGTCCATGCACCTTACGCCTATACAGTCACGAAAGACAAAGTTTTGACCAAATGGGAATTGGCTACGCCAAGTGTGCCTGGAACGGATGTCGAGAATGGCTCCAAGCGACCACCGCGGCCGCAACGCAAGAAACCGAAGCGAGTTGCGTATGCACGTGGCATGCGCAAAGTCGCTGAAACAGGCGAGGAACATGGACATACCAGTAGCATTTTATCCGTCGCCGTCAGCCCATCGGGAAAATTTGTGGCTACAGGCGGCAGTGACAACAAACTCATCATCTGGGATGCGGAGACACTCACTCCTACGAAAACCTTTACACAGCACCGAGACTCCATAGCAAGTCTCGCTTTCACGCGGAATATTTCGACCATGAGCTCCGGCGAGCAGTTATTCAGTGCTAGTAACGACCGAACAATCAAGACTTGGTCAATCAGTGGAGGTGGCCATGCATATGTTGAAACACTCTTTGGTCACCAAGATCATGTCACTGACATTGCAGTAATGTCTCTGGACGAGTGTGTCTCTGTCGGCGCTAGGGATCGCACTGCACGTCTTTGGAAAGTCGTTGAGGAGTCTCAACTCGTGTTTAGAGGAGGTGCTTCAAAGGGCGCGGCGTACCGTGAATCTACTATCGATTGCATTGCTCCTCTACCTCCAGCTCATTTCGTTACTGGTTCTGATTCAGGGTCTATTTCATTATGGTCCATGCACAAGAAGAAGCCTTTATTCACTATTCCCCAAGCCCATGGTCTGGACCCCATCCCACCTTTGGAAGAGCTATCGCCAGAAGTTGACAAAGATACTGCTGCCCATAACGCTCGTCACATGCGCCCCACACCTCGCTGGATCACTGCTCTCACCACTCTTCCCGGAACTGATGTCGTACTAAGCGGTAGTTGGGATGGATTCATTCGTGCTTGGCGCATCTCCGATGATAAGAGGACTATCATCCCCTTGGGAGCCGTGGGCACTGATATCTTAGGCCAAGCAATTCCAGATACCTCTTCAAAACAACTCAGCAAATCCCTTGTCCATGACGCAAACCCGGATGTCGATGCCATGGATATCGAAAAATCGCCAAAAGAAGAGCCCCAGCCCCTTGTAAAGGGTGTGATCAATAGTATCGCTGTTTTCGAGCGTCGACCAGAAGCCCCCGAAGCGGGTAAAATTGGGACCAAGCCTTTGAAGTCTGAATCAGTTGCCCACCAGCCTCGTGGCCTGTGCATTGTCGCAGCGGTTGGTAAAGAGCACAAGCTTGGCCGGTGGAAGTGCTATGAAAATAATTATTCGAATGGCACTTCGTCTGGTGGCCGCAATGGTGCGGTTGTCTTTGAGGTTCCTTTCACATCTGCCGCTGAGACGGCCGATTTATAAAATATTGCGGAGTGATCTCCTTCCAAGTCTCAACTTGAATCATTCCCATTTTGAATGAACCATGTCGCTAAAGCTGGGGTGTTTGTGTGTGTGGCGGTGTCCTGGAGTTGAAATTTCAGATCTGTATTTTACATTTAAAATTCTTGCATACATATGTGCCGGATAAAAGCGGCGTTGAACGTTTTTCAATATCGTGTTTCAGATCAACCGATTCATCCATACTTGAGTTGTGAATTCATAGCAACACATCAGGTTCTCATTAGAGGTTGGATTGACAGGTAGTCATTAGAACACAGATTCTAGCCTCACATTCTGCTCGTAAGAAGGCCAGTCGTAAAAGAAATCAATGAAGTTTCGGTATGTCTGTACAGTCTGGTTGTTGAGAGCCGTGGGGTATGACAGCCGAGGCTGATAATCTGGACGGAGGGGAATGCCCTCAGCATTGATCTTCGCCGAATGGTCATAGAGTTCCGGATAAGTTGCAAAGAAAGCTGGATCGATCTTATAATTGGAGACGCCGCGGTCCATGTTTAGTAAATTGAAAGTTGCTTGGGCATAGTCTGACGACGAGAACAAAGTCGTCACATCAGGAGCGGGTAGAGTGACGCTCAGGCATCCATTCTCGTGATTTGGGGCCGACTGGTCGATTATTGGTATTAGGTCAGTGATTCTGATATAAGCTTTGATCATTGGGGCACCCGAAATAAGGTCAGACATCCACGCTTCAACAACATAGCTGCTAACAGCGTCGCAGAATATTCGATCAATCTGCGAATTTGCTGAATGGAGTTGAATAAGACGGTCTCGTATCGATGGGAATGGGATCCAATCAATGACCTTGGGGTATTGAGATTGTAATTGAATAGCAGTAGGCTTGTATTGGGGATGAATTGCATTGTACGTCTTCGTACAAGGGTAAAGTTGCCAAACAGTCAGGTTAACTATATGATAAAACCGTGTTTTAGCATACCAACGCATAACGTCTGGTCGAGTCATGCTGTTGAAGAGTGCCAGGACCATTAAGACCTCTTGGTAAAAGCTTTGATATATTAGCAAGGGTTGTTCTGTCGAGAATTGGACAAGGGTCACCTACAGACTTATAGTCGGCCGTGACGTTCGCTCAATCTTTCCTTTCATGAGTCGTTGAAGAACGTTTATGTGATCCGAGAAGGGAGAATTGGACTCATTCCACCCACGTCTGATAGCCGCAGTTGAGTTCTCGCTAGTCGCCATAGCATTTGTATAGGGATCGAGGCCTATTTGATACTCAAATGACCATATGCTTGGGATTTGTTGCGCTAAGTTGTCAAAACTCGCGGCAAGTTTCGTTGCAGGGCTAGAAAGATCAACCATGATTCCACCTGTTTCGATATCTCTGTTGTCGAATGATTTAGTCGAGACAACATTATCATTATCCAAGGCATCGACGCTATAATCAGCGGAATCCAGTTTTGACACAACCCCAAGGTCTAGGTCCATCGAATTATTGCAGGCTTGCTTCGCCTCTGGTTCAATTTCTGGCTCGGGTCCAGGTGCAGGTTCAGGCTCTTCATGGTCAATGTTACTTGCAACCCCATGTGAAGGATATTCTAATGCATCAGTCACGGTCCCTGTTAAGGTTTGCATTGTAGCAACAAGGCGGGCGAGTTTCGTTTGAACTTCAATGAGGTTTTTGCGAAGACGACTATTCTCATCTTGCAAGGCTTCAATAGTTTCATCGTATGGTCTATCGCTTGAATCAGCGCGATCTAACAGCGTCCTCAAACGATCTGCTTGGCGGCGGCGAAATGCACGCTGTGCTAAGCGATTTCGTAGTCGTCTGCCGGTGAAGTTAATAACGAGTTTGGAAAGATCGAGGATCTGGAACGCATACTTCTTATCAATATCCTCGTTTGACTTCTCATGCTCGGGATTGGATGTACGTGTCTTTGAAGCCATTGCTAACTACAGCGTGACTATCGCAAAGCCGCAACCCCGGGAGGGTCGGGGTAGTTGTAATCCGGCAACGTCGCGCAGACCCGCCATTTCCCCGATGATTCATGGGCCCGAGTGGAGTCATTGTCGGCCGTGAAGGCTAATTTCTTTGCGACAATAGATACCAGGTACAAGGTGAGACTGGCGCCCCCACCCTTATCGTAATATTTAACCCAAGTTGGGAAAGTCGGCTGCTGACCATTATACTTGGCCCTAACTCTGGGTCCTCGAAGCGGCGCGGGGTTAAATACGACTTTACTAGTACCGTTTGTATCAAACCGGAGATAATACAGTACATCTTCTGCGCAGTTTATTGGGAACGTTATAATATGAGAAGAATTCTATTCAAGTGCTTTCGTTTCGAATCATACAGAATGTTCCCCGGTGGGACTTCATCATGGTGCCGCTGGCCCTGCAACAGTTAGGGTTCCGGTCTTGGAAATTAGATATTCCTCGATCGCCACATCCTTGCCTGCTTCCTTGCCATATCCGCTCTGCTTGATCCCGCCGAATGGGGATTCTGCACACGAGGAATTTCCTGAATGATGTTAGCATCTGATAAGTCAAGACTACATCGGAGAAAAGTAGATCTTACCTGTGTTCATCCCAATCATGCCGGCCTCAAGACTCTCAAGTAGCCTCCAGGTACGGTCGACATCCTTGGTGAAGAAGTAAGAAGCCAACCCCATTGATGTATCATTGGCCATTCTGACCACCTCTTCCTCACTTTCAAACTTATACAGACCGAGAAGTGGGCCAAAGATTTCCTCTCGGGTAGTCAACATCTCGGATGTCATGTCAGCGATGACAGTGGGCTCGAAGAAATATCTACTTAGGCCAGCAGGCCTTTTTCCACCACATAGAACTTTGCCGCCATGTTGAATTGCATCTTCGACGTGGCGTTCAAGCTTCTCGACTCCGCGGCTAGTGGTGAGCGGTCCCATAGTTGTTGATGCTTCAGTGCCGTGGCCGAGCTGGATCTTTTGTGTAGCCTCAACTATCCTCTGGGAAAATTTCTCATAGACTCCGCTTTGTACATAAACACGGTTGGCGTGTGTACAAGCCTGCCCAGCAGTGCGCCACTTGAGAATCATCAACGCTGCAACGGCCTGATCGAGATCTCCATCGTTGAAGACAATGAATGGACAATTTCCACCTATTTGTGATCAGTATTTGGTTAGTCCATGAAAATTTTATCGGCCCTTTATATTTATTCAACCCAAGGAGAAACTACATACCCAGCTCCATGGTGACCTTTTTCAGGCCCTCACTACAGTGTCTCGCGACAATGCTGCCAACTCTTGTGCTTCCAGTGAACGTGACCTTTCGAACCAGCGGATGTTTGCAAAGTCTCTCGCTCACAGAAGGTGTGTTATCATTATCAGTAGAAATGATATTCAAAACACCTGCTGGTAGACCAGCACGAATTGCAAGATCCGCTAGAGCATTGACACTCAGGGGAGTTTCTGGGGATGGTTTCACAACCATAGAACAACCAGCGGCGAGTGCTGCAGCGACCTTCCGAATAATCATCGCCACAGGAAAATTCCAAGGAACGAGAGCGATACTCACCCCAATGGGCTGCTTGATAACAAATGTTCGTCGGTCAGAAACAGATGGCTGAGCCACAGAGCCTCGAATTCGCTCAGCTTCACCAGCAAACCACCAAGCAAATCCAAGGGCGTAATCAACTTCTCCTAAAGCCTCTGTCATAGGTTTACCGGTCTCGTAGACCATGATCTTGGCGATGTCTTCGCGGGCATTTGTGATCAGCTCATGCCATTTCAACAAGATCTTTGCTCGGATCCGTGGGTTGACGTAGCGGTAGCTTTCGAAGGCCTTCTGCGAAGAAACAACGTATTTGTCGACATCTGATACATCGTTTATAGGACACTTTGCAAAGATTTGGGCAGAGCCAGGGTCTGTAAATTATCAGATCAATTGAAGTGGCCTAAAATTCTCCAAGATTGACTTACCCTCAACTTGAAATGTTCGACCTGATCCAGCTTGAATCCACTGTCCATCCAGAAGTGAAGCTTCGTGGAACACTGACGGGTCATTCAACTGTCAAAAATTAGTCTAGAATAATAAAATCTCGGAATTGGGGGATCACCTTAAGCTCATATTTGGCCATGGCGTTGGCGGCGATTCGATGACTGGGATATTTCCGAAGCCTCTAGATAGTTTGATTTCGCACATCAACTTCACCACCGGATCCGATACTTGCAAGCATTTATATAGTATCTAGAAAGCAAACTAAATACCGGCGGACCCAGGAGTATGACCTTACATCACTGAATAACAATAATCCTGACTGTATAATCTTGTCATCATGTAATTGGGATCGGAAACTCTTCCGTCTGGACCACAGAGGGATATTGACTGCACTGATTATATCAATGAATGTTTACATGATTGCCGATGATGTGTTTTTGTCAGTACTCAATGCTGTAATTTTTTCCAATGGGTATTGCGTTGAGATCAAAGCGTAACATAGGGTGGAGACCCAATGTTGGAGGTCACCGTATCTATTGGTTCATATTCCGTGGAATGAGGGGGTCTCCGCATATTAGTTGGAGAACCACCAATTTCAAACACATAATTGATCAATTATCTAATTAGCAATCTCGTCATTCCCTACGTAAAGCGCCGCAATATTTGAAATGTGACATAATCTGCCAATGTCCGACTTTGGCCGCTTTAGTCACACATCTATCATAATTAACTATAAGCAGCTTCAGAATTACCGTACATAATAGAATATATCAGCAAGCATTTAAGAGAATGGTAGTCCTTAGGAGATAGCTTCGTGTTGCACGTTCAAGGTTTAAGCAAGATTGGTTTGGTCGAACAGAAAAGTATACAATGGTGGCCCCGAAGAAAATTAACATTGCGGTAATTGGTGCGTATAGTCCAAGGCTCACTCTATTCACAAGCTCTAATTATTCAATCTGGATATAGGTGCCGGCGGTGTTGGATCTTGCTTTCTGGATCAGCTAGCATGGCTAGCAAAAAATCAATCAACCCATATTAGCTTGTGCTATCTCGCTACCATTGACGGTGCTTTGTACAACAAGGACTACTCAGAGCTCAATATCGAAACTGCGTTCTCAACCCTTGAAAAAGAAGGCTCCCCTTTGCCCTCAATCCCCGAAACAATTGAATATCTCGCTGGCGCTCCTCATAAAGTTATTCTCGTGGATAATACGAGCGCTACCAGTCTCGCCGAGGCCTATCCTCAATTTCTTGCCAAGGGAATCAGCATTATCACACCCAACAAGAAAGCTTTCTCCGGTAGCTACCAATTATGGCAGGATATTTTCCAGACAGCGAAGTCAAGTGGTGCGCTAGTCTACCACGAATCATCGGTGGGCGCCGGTATGCCAATCATCTCAACTATTAAGGATCTTGTTCAAACTGGTGATGAGGTTACCAAGATTGAAGGCGTTTTCAGCGGGACCATGTCTTATCTCTTCAACATGTTTTCACCAACGTCTGGTCAAGGTTGCAAATGGTCAGAAATTGTTCTCAAAGCTAAAAAGCTTGGATTCACTGAGCCAGATCCTCGAGATGATCTCAACGGCTTAGACGTTGCACGAAAATTGACCATCTTGGGTCGATTATCGGGCTTACCCATTGAATCGCCGTCGTCTTTCCCTGTCCAAAGCTTGATTCCACAGGAGCTTGAGACCGCAACTAATAGCCAAGAATTCCTTTCAAAACTTCCCGAGTTTGACAGTCGTATGGAAGAACAAAAGTCCCTCGCCGAAAAGGAAGGCAAAGTCGTGAGGTATGTCGGAAGCGTTGAGATAGCAACAAAGACTGTCAACGTTGGCATGGAGTGGCTTGATCCTACACACCCTATTGCGACTCTGAAGGGAAGTGATAATATTATCAGCTTCTATACTAAGAGATACGGGGATATGCCACTTACTATTCGCGGTGCCGGTGCTGGTGGGCCAGTCACTGCTATGGGTGTAACAGGCGATTTACTCAAGATATTATATCAACTTGGCTAATTCGCCCTCATGGCTACCTAGGTAGATTGCAATATTTATTGAACAATCACCTGGGCATACTACAAAAGAGCCACTCATACCGAAATCAAACAGAAATTCTCAAGTGACAAGAGTACATATATTCCATGGCGTCTTGGTTCCGTGATTTACTCTCCACTTCCAAACATTCCAATGTCAAGCCTTGATAGCAAGAAAAAAGCACCACCTGGGCATGTTATGACGCGGAATTCACGGCATTGGGGCGTCGCGGATGATTGCGCTCCATTATTTTCCAGTCAGACAGCCAACTTGTTGCTGGGGATTCAGTTAGTTTAGCTTCATCATCATCCATTCTCATTCATTCATTGGTTCATTATCAGCTTCATCGTTTCCCCCTAGCCTCGTAGTCTCACAACATGTCCTGGGTCCCGCATCCTGGGGAAACTATATAGATTGATATATCATCTGCTGTGTGGTAGATTGCATTAAGTAAGATGGCGCTTCCACCACTCTTCCTTCCGCACAAAGGACTCAAAGATAGCAGTCTCGCCATTCCATCCATGGCCCTCGCCCTCAAACTCAACCACTTCTGCAACACGTCCATGGGTCTTCATGGCGTCCGCCATCATTCTTGCCTGAGCTATAGGCACGCACACGTCCTCTGTCCCTTGCAAAAGCAATAAAGCTCCCTTTATGTGATCTGCAAAATTGCAAGGGCTGCGATTCGTGAGCTCTTGCTCTCGGTCTTTGGCCGCGGTCTTGCTCAACAATAATCGATCCACATCTTGGCTCTCAAACTTGTATGAATCGGCCTGAAGTGCCCGGACGTCACTTATGCCATAAGAGCTTATACCAGCAGCCCAAACATCCGGATACATGTGGAGGGCGCGAAGTGTCAAATATCCCCCTGCGCTTCCACCGAATATTCCTATTTTATTTTTGTCGACAAGTCCTTCGTTTACCAGGAAATCTACTGCGCTGACAGCATCGCCAACATCCACAAGCCCCCAATATCCCGATAGTCGCTCTCGATATTCTCGTCCATATCCGGTGGAGCCGGTATAATTCACATCACATACTGCGTATCCTCGTGTAGTCCAATATTGGATAGAAAGATTCAGCCCAGGATCAACGTTGCCATTCGGACCTCCGTGAACGCTGATCAGACATGGCGGTAATGCCATTTTGTCAGCTTGGAAATTTGGATTGCGAGGTTCATAGTAAAACATATGGACTTCTCCGTCCGTCAAAGGTCCATATTTCTGAGGGGCAGTCAAGCTCTTTGCAGGTGAAATGTATAAAGGCTCTAGCTCGTTGCTTGCTGCCGAGGTCAACACAGTTCTTTTTACTTCAAGTGATGGCTCAATCGTGATCAATGCCAATTCCTCTGGGGATGTGGCTGAAGAGCCAATGATCAAGAACGAGTTCGACGATACTCGACGAACCTCATATATGAATACATAAGGGAGATCCAGTTTTTGTACAGACAATGACTCTCTGTCGATAAGCACAAGTTGACTGGTGGCATGGGTGATAGCTTGTGCCACAATCTTTTTCTCGTCAAGGAAGGTGTATGTGTGTCTATGAGTGATTAGCTTGGACTATCGATGTGATTGGTTAAAAAAATTCAAACCTTCCTAGATCCCATTCAGCGGCAGCGAAATCAGACTGCTCAAATTCACCTGATGGCAGGCGGCTGATGCCCTGGTCCATCGGGCTAAACGAGTACAGCTGCCAAAATCCAGTGCAATCACTGGCAAAATATAAGAGTCCATCAAGTCCCCATCGAGGCTGAGCAATACTCTCTTCTTCTGCCTTTCCAGCGATGGCCTTATCATTGAGTAGAGATCCGTCGCTCCACTCCGCATAGTGAAGGACAGTACCCGTCCAGGGCATATCAGGATGCGACCACTGGATCCATGATATAAACTTGCCAGAAGGGTCGAATCTGGGGTGAGAGTAAAAATCATCCCCTTTCGAAATGGTAGTCTCTGTGCCAGATTCTATGTTAAATACCACCAAAGTGTTGTGGACATCAGTTGCCTGGGTCTCTGGGGTGGCTTCCCGGTGGTCTTCCTTGATGGCGAGAATCCAAGCAGGATTAGTGGGGTGGGAGCAAAAGTCGGCATATCGAATCCCTTCCTCAGCAGCTTGTACGAGTTTGGCGTCAGTGGTCTCCGGATTCAGTAAGTAAATGTTGCAAGTTTCCTCGTCAACTAATACAATCTGCCCGTCACGCCGCAATTCGACAGCACCGCCCCCAAGTTCCTGGACCGCGGCGGCAGCACTCAGTTCTTTGGGCAAAACATCTCGAACCTCCCCATTCAGATGCTGCATAATCGCGTGGCGACCATCTTCAGTTGGATGCAGCTCTACAACATAGACAGCACCGCTTGATTCCTAGGAGTTATCAGTGAAGCTCAGATACAGGGACAATGGTGGGCACCAACATCGGCAGCTGCTGTGTGGATCTCAATGTTTTCTGTCGCCATACGTTCTGCAGTTAGAGGGCTGTCCCAGTGGCCATACGGCGCAGTTTCGACTTGGGCCATGATGGAGGCTTAGGCGGGATAGTAGTATATTCTAGTGATGTTGAAGTTCTGAAGATAAAGTGGGCAGCCTTAGATGATGGACTACGTGAGTCATCAAGTGCCGGCTTTGACCTCTACATCGCTATTCTTATACAAAAGTAGACATCGCATCTCTTTCCCGAAATAAAACCTTGGTTAGACCGTGTCGATCAATGATGTAAAAGGTACCGTGGCCATTGATTGTCAATCTAAACCAAAACAGGAGCCCGCAGACGCGACCTAAATACCTCATAGAAGTACGTAGATATTGTTTCAAAGGCCAGCAGCTATGAGCCCCGATTGGCGACCATTGCCCCGCCGCCCCCCGGCGCGATTCCCCATTCTCATCACATCAATATCTTACGCTCTCCAAAGGTCCAGTCGCTGACAAGCCGGCCTGGTACCTCTTGCAGCCCAGGTATTCTCGTCGTCCCTTTTGTAGGCCCAAATGACGAACGAAGAATCCATCAATGATGCATTGAGGGCTGCGGGCTAGCGCCGAGTGTTCCTAACGACTGACGCAAGTCCAGTCTCGCATTGGGATGTTGCGATGGAGTTTCATTATTATAGCCAAGTACGGGATATCAAAAACACACATAGAACATCTGCTCGTCCGATCTTTCTGAAGACGAAGTCATGGTGGAAGAGTTATCATGCCCCTAGCTCCGGAAATCTTCAGAAACAAGTAAATTGTAGATATTAGCCCCCGAGGCTCTGTCATTTTTCTATCCCATCCTTAGCGCCGCGCTATTGAGAAAAAGAGATAATGATGCGCCAAATATGATAATAAACCCAGAAATGCATATGTGCCTTTGAACATGACGAGCCCCTTCGAATACAAGACCATCAGTATGGTGAAAACCGAGTTTGTCGCCGTTGCGTAGCTCTACGCATGGGGCCAACAGGCTGTTCATCATCTGAATCGTCAATGGCGATGGCATCTTGCCTGCTTGTACCGTTAACTATTGCAGTTTGCCTAGGACGTGGTGGTGAACTAGAGCTTGTAGCCTCACTCTCATCTTCAGGCGGCGGGCTGATTGAATCGGGTACATGAGTACGGTAGTTTCTGCGTTGTGGCATCTCGTCTTCGGAGTCGTACTCATCCTCATCTTCGAGATCCTCTTCCTCTTCCTCTTCATCATCCTCGGACCACATCCCACTCCCAACGTAACGATTCCGGGCAAAATTTTCGGTCGAGATCTCACTGCTATCATCGATCGATTCGATATCGTCATGAGATCTTTGCGGAACGGAAGGATAGTGGACAACGGGGACCTGCCGGTTTCGTTCGCTACCAACCACAGTCGAGTGGTCAGAATCTGATACCTGCTCAGGGTTTAAATCCCCGTCATCTACGGGATCTTCGTCGTCGATAAAGGAATCCATCTCGTAGTCATCGTCATCCTCTAGCTCTTCTTCTTCTTCTTCATCGTAGTCATTCGAATGAGGAAGGACAGGCCTTCGAGTTCTCCAATGCGCGTGGGCTGTCTCAATATGGGGAAAGTATGGATTCATAGGTTGAGGAAGAGGCATTGACAGTAAGCCCCTGGGCCCTGGAAACGGAAAGTCCAAGTAAGGCGAATATGGCCATGCGTCCATGATGTTCTCTGATTCTTCGAAGTCGTCTTCCTCAAAACCATCGCCATCAAATATGGAGTCGTCGTAGTCTGTCTCACTGAGGTCAGAATCGCTCTCTTCTGTGTCCAGCTCATTGCCCTCCTGGTAGCCACAGGATGCGCAATGGTTTTCCGGGTCCAACTCCCAAGAACACTCCGGGCAGCGGACAACTCCATCCTCAACATCAACGATTGGCTTGAGCGGGGGCGTCCTTTTAAATAAGCCACCGAATAGACCTCCATGTTGAGGGTCTTCATTCGATTTGTCCTTGTCCAGCCTTTCTGTCTCTTCTTGATGGCTCTTCTTGTGATCGTCTGTCGTTTCCTCTTTATCCAAAAGCTCTGCACGACTCGTAAACATTTGGACAACAGCTCGAACCTAGTGGTGAAAGTAGTCAGTATTGCGAAGCAGCTGATATATTAGGATAGGCAATAGGAAACTTACTAAGTAGGCCGGTGCAGGTTGTTGCTTGACGGGCGCCCTACAATCAGGACACGTCCTCTTAGATTTTCCACCGGAAAACCATGATGATAGGCACTGCTCAATGTTAGACCGGATTGCGGAATAGAGACGGATAGGATGGTACTCACAGAATAACAGAATGTATGCCCACAGGCAAGGGTAAATGGTTCATATAGAGGCCTGATACAGATACCGCATTGCAGAATACTCCGAAGATCGTCGACATGACCTTGGAGTGTCTCAACGAGCTATAAACACGTCAGTACATTCTTTTTTTTGCTATCGAGGGAGCGGAAAAGCAACTTACCCCCGACGCCTCCACCACGGCAGCACCACTGGCGTCGGCCATCTTGGGTCTAAGGTTTGAACAGTTCTTCAGGCGAGCAGCGTTACGTATAGCATCGACAGTGTTGAGTTGGGAGATGTTCTCGAGCGGGGGGGGCGCCTTGTTTTGAGATCCGGCGGGGGTCGGAGAGAAAGCGACCAGGATCAAACTTCCGACATGAGAAGGGATAGGAAAGTGCACTTCAACACGAAGGCCGAGTGCGATAGTAGATCCGACGCCTTGAGAGGCCACGATATTTGCGAGGCAAGAAAGCCGTGTTACCGCGCAGCAAAAGCAATGCAGAATATGGTGTTGTTTAGAGCCTCAGGCACCAAATTAGATCAGCGGTGTCCAGTAACGTGACTTATATACATCAATCATCATTTGTTACCATTCGTTAGCTTCATTATTGCATAAGAAGCCGTTGGGAGCTGGTCATTAATTTATTAGATAAGTCTTATCTTAAATTCAGGGGTTTTAGGTTGATACATTCCATGTTGCCATAGTTCTTCTTTTGATATTTTCCCATAGTGATCTCGTTAAGCCAGGGCGGCAAGAACAAGTCACTGATTACCATACTTTGAGGACAATCGATTGACGGACTTTATACGTTTTTCTCATCTCAGGTAGCTGCTTTAGTGCTTTCATTGCTTTGTGTTAATAAAATCTCGCCGTTGAAGTGCCTTACTAAGAGCCTTATGTTTTGTACATTCAGGAAGATGTACATATGTCGCGCAAGGACTGGACCCACAATTCTGCCCGGAGAAACACCAGCCGATCTCCAATCAACTCCAGCTCATTCGGGGTTCCGACAGTTCCCTTTGCGTTCTTGAACTATAGCTCCACCGTGATTGCCTTGAACGCTGCTCCAGTATTTAAACCGATTATGGCTTCCGATGCCCCGGAGGCTGAAGGCCATGCGAAAGCGTGGGAGAAATCCGAGCGGAAATTCACACGGTAAATTCATCACGACTGCCCTGTCAAACCCCCAAGGTCGATGTTCCATTAGGCTGCTAACCCGATCTCCCAGGAAGAGTGCGAGTGAATACTACGACCCATGTCAAGACTTTGCAGATCGGAGCCTCAAGTGCATGAAGCGCAATGGTTTCGATCGTGAGATGTGCATGGATTACTTTCAGTATGTAGCCCCGGATTTCCGTATCAGTCTATTTCTGTAACTCTGCTTCTGTTCTATTTTATATTCGTGAGCTAATCACTTCATCTAACAGGGCCTATCGAGATTGCAAGAAAAATTGGGTAAGTAGTTCATTTACCTCAAGTCGGATCTTTTTAGCGTGGGTATCTTCGCCAGATACTCGATTGGCTGTCATAGTGGAAACCTCCAGCCTACTAAAATCATCACTGACATCTTATATAGACTAAGCAGAAGCAATCAGGAACTGCTTCAAAATAGAGGACTACATGAATATGGACGCATCAAGCAACAAGTCATTTTCAATTCCTGCAGCCCTCAACCCCAAGAAAACTTACTCTTGATGCATATTCCCCACCACCGATTGCCAAATCTGATCATCCGGAGGAGGCTCTTTTGTTTCCCTCATGGGCCTCTCGAGGTTTATTTTGATGAAAAGAATAGTCAATTGTGTAGTCATAGGGCTATGACCCTTTTCTGCAAGCGGCGTGCTTGTTTATTACCTCGGCATCTTGGGCTTTGATATTGAAGCCGGTCCCGCAACTGTGTATTATATTTGTGACTACCTAGGTATTCAATTGTTTTAAGTTGTAAGGAAGTACTTAGGCAGCATCCCTAAACTCATCCTAGGTGGCTTTGAAAAGCTTCTGCTGATGAGGGCTCTAGGGGGGGAATAAATGCCAAAGGCAAATGAGTGAATAGAGATCTAGGGATAACAACAAAGAAGAAGAAAAGACAGAAAAATGGGAGCCAGGTACCCAGGGGGGTCTAGACAAATCGGAAATTAGCCGTTTGCTGGTGCGACTGGCACCGCCAACATCTATCGGGGTGTTTGAGGTTATCTGCGTTTCGCTTGGAAATTTCCGTTTCGCGCCCGAGGCAGCTACCTGGAGGTACCTAGATAGGTACTCCTCAAACATATATAGCGTACCTAGATAATTATCTATTCCCAGGTGGATTCTTCTAAGATCTCCCCTCTCTTAACCAACAAACGAGATTTCTTCTTTCTCGAGCTTTTAACCCTACCCAAAAGACCTTGATATTTGCTGATAATAGGCAAGAGCTCACTATTCATCCAGATTTCAAAGCGCTGAACCCGTGAAGAGCGATAAGAAGTCAATTAAGATAAGGACTTCTTTTCTCACAGCTTTACTCACCGCCTTCACCACCCTTATTGCTCCCCCGCCAACAAGCACAAGGATTCATCCACAGTCCTCAACTTCTCAGGTGCACAGCACGCGTCACAGGAGACGACAACCTCCTCGGGCTGTGTGGGTTGAATTTGGCTCATAAGGCGCTCGAAATTATGGCTCCCAATAACGATGCTGTTTTCCTTCGGCGCAACAACCAGATTCAGGATGCCATTGACGGGCAGAATTTGAAGCAGGCCCTGCAGCTGATCGAGAAACGCATGAAGAAGGGGGAGAACACGAGCTTCCTGAAGGTCAGTGCTATAATCAATTGGCTCACTAGATGCTCAGTGAAGCCAAATGCTTGTTCCAACGTATGCGACGTTGAACTTTACTTATATTCTCTTGTATAGGCATGGAAGGCCCATGTGCAGTTTCGCATGGCAGATGAAGCCCACCACCAGCGGGGTATCACTGAAACACTCGACATTTGCAAATCTGATCCACCTATTACCGACCTTGAAACTCTAGAGATCCTAATCAAGACATTGAAGAAGCTTGATGGACACGAGGAAGCCCAGAGTGCGCTATGGGAAAAGGCTGCCAAGGCAAAGCCTCTGGATTACGAAATTCAGATAAGATGGTTCTCAGATGCTTTTGAAGAAGACAAATGGAAGACTGCCCAGAAGGTAAGCGAATATAGGGAATATCCTGTATCGTAAGCTTGACCTATTTTTGCTGACGCGTCGCAATTGATATTCTGCAGGCCGCAATGAGCCTCCAAAAGAATTTTCCTCGAGAGCGAAAGTACTATTTCTGGGCCATCTTCACAAGCTTCATGCTTGCAGATGATGAGAAAAGCTCGGAAATCGATCGCAAAATATTCGGCACATTGGCATATCGTATGATTTTGAAAGCAGCCGAGGAAGTCTCGATCGACCCGGTAAGCCATTTACTACGAACGCATATGATAATACAATAATTTGCTGATCATCTGAATGATACAGACTCAGGCTAATGGCCATCATCGCGGTATTCAAACACCCGAAGAAATGATGCTGCTCCTGCAAATTTTCAAGTCGCAAGGTAGATTCGCAGAATCAGTCAAACTTCTGAACAGCGAAACCGTCGGCATAAACTCCCCAATAATCAACAATGATAAAGAGTTCATTCGCTTAAAATCCTTCAGTTTAGCATCTGGAAAGTTGTGGGAAGAATCCATGTCCTTTGTGAAGAGTTTGTACACTGTCTCTGAAGATGAGCAGAAGCGCAAAGATCTTCTTGAATTCGACGACTGGGTCATTTGGAATCTTCTTCTTGAGTCTACTCGCCACATAGGTACCCCAGAGTGAGTATTCTTCTGTTTCCTGGGATGAATGTTTCAATTCTCACATTCAAATAGGGCCATAAATGATGCACGAAATCTTGTCGAAAACTTTATCAACTTCAATCCCAAGTCTCGTAATGCTTCGCTTGCACTGCTTGATATCGAGGCGATAAATGTGCAAAATGGCCAGATGACGGTGGATGAGCACGTTGAACTCTGCAAAGGGTACATTGACCGACAAAGCCACAGAGTATTTGCCTTTGGTGATATCAGAAGGCTTGTAGGTGACAACAAGACTGGTATGGCAAAATTACTCGACTATCTCAATGAGAAAAAGGACCAAAGTCCAAATGTAAGTTTAAAGGGCCTGCATCTTCCGCTATTCCTGACTCAACTGACTTTTCTCCAGTCTCTTGTCTCCACTATCAATGCTTTAAAATTAGAGTATTGCCTCAAGATTTCTGGCTCTGATGGCAAGCCTTCTAAGCAGCACATTGAGGATTTTATTACTCGTTGTTTGAAGCTATACCGTCAAAATGTGGCTGAACAGGAGATCGAAAAAACAGAGTCTCCGCCTCGTGATGATTTGCCAGCGCTCGCTGTCATGGCTATCTTGGCCGAAGAGGAAGGAACAGAGTCTCAAGTTCCCGGACCTGCCCTCATCCGTGCAGCTGCTATTTTGGAGCGTTGGATCCGCGACTCACCACACAACTCCAATGCTCTTCTGCTCCTAGTCCGCATTTATCTTCTGCTCGGAGCTGGGTCTCTCGCGATGAGTACCTTCAGCAAACTGTCTGTGAAACAGATGCAATTCGAAACTGTTGCATTTAACCTCTTCACTCGTCTTTCTTCTATTCATCCTCACTCAGCCCCACCACTTGAAGGCGCCGAACGAAGTGAATTCGATCCTCAAGCGGCATTCATTAAGGCTCTCAATTTTTATCGAAATACCGACATCACTACTATGAAATTTCGAACCCGTGGCCTTGAGGAAGGTGCATATTCGAACCTTCCTGAGTTAATCGAGCTTCGTGGGCGTTTGAATAAGAGCATTTGTCGAAAAATGTGGGCTTTGCATGTTCGGCAAGCTCAGCGCATTGTTGGCGGAGATTCCACAGCACGTTTTGATGAGATCGGTCAGTCATTTCGCCTTTGCTTCTCAATATTTTCATCCATACTGACCCATTTTTAAGCCAAGAACAATTCACCAGGTGAAGACTCACGAAAATTCAGCTCTTTTTTGAGCTGTGAGTTTCCTGGAAAGCCTGACTTCGAGCATCGACTGCGCGTTGGGCCTCTGCCAAAGGTGTGTTTATCGTAATGTTTTTGAAAAAAAAAAAAAGGGGTTCTATATTCATCAAACATTTTCTCACAATCTGCAGGAAAGCTGGATGGATTCTACAAGAATCACCGACCAACTTTTTGCCGTGCTTAAAAATGTCGCGATTCAAAGGCCACTCACATCGGATATGGACTTGCCAGATCTGGAATCACTGTCTCTCGCTGATGCCAACGATCGATCAGAAGCTGAAAAAGAGTCTTTCAAGATACAGTCGGAGCTTCTCAAAATAGCGAGTTTCCTAGCTGGCAGCAAGGTCACAAATGCGGATCAAGCGGACAAGGCCCTTGCAGTGGTCGAAGAATGGCTGAATGAGAAAATCAAACACCTGACTCTCGAAGAAGCCAAATACGCCTCTGAGAACAAATCCAAAGCAGATTACAAGATATCCCCGATCATTTCTGCCACGACCGTCCATATTCAGCCCGACAATCCCAGTGGTCCTACCTGGGTTTACCTCCATACATTATTCACGCTTCTTGAGACCTTAAAAGCCTTATCGCAGCTCATAACCCTAGGTGGGAAGAAAACGCCAAACTTGGCCAAGATCTCCAAGGAAAGATTGGGCAAAATGGCAACCCTGGTCCCTGAGGTCTTCGAGCTTGTACGTTCCAACACTCGAGCACTCAAGAATCACATTTCAGCCCCAGGAGTTCTCAGCGCTCTGGTAGACAATACTCTGCAAGGAAGCTATGATTGTTCATATGGACAGGAGCTGCAAATGACTCTCGAAGAAACCGTAGGCAACGCGGATCTTGAACTGTTCTGCGGTTCTCTAATGGAAAGTTGGGAAGAGGCGCTCAACGGGGTGCTCGGGGTCAAGCTGTAGATATGGCGAACAGATGAGCCTCAGTGCAAGTTCAGCTGTTCGCTCTACGAAAATAAAGGTGGACAATTATTTAGAACATTAAAAGAAGTCAACCTCATCCCAATACCCATTCCATCTAAAAATGCCACTATGACTAGAGTCTGACAGTACATACTTGCCTGCAAGACCCACCCAAGCACATCTGATGCCTCAGGCTTCAAATAAAGCCTGGCTTATCAGACCACACTAGTCCCGATACGGACAGCCCTAAGCCCTAGTAATTCGCTTCCGCACATTTCGTGCCAAGACCGCCTTGTGTGGTTCCCTCAGTACTAGGGGATTTTCGTTCGACTTTCTTCCTTTCTTCGACAACCACCGCCAACCCCCTCAACAAACCGTCGAAATGGCCGAGCGCACCGGTATCGTGGTCGGCACCAACAAGGGCCACGTACGTCAAACCCTTTCCACTGTCGCCAATCGCCTCCGTACATCCATCGTGATATCAGTTTCTTCGAATCAGGCCGAGCTGGGTTACTTCGTCATGGTCATGTGTGAATCGTATCATGTCTATCAGCAATAAATTATCGCAGAGGAATCCTTTAAACGGGTTGCTGTCCAAAATAGGGACCTCACCAATAATCGCCCAACATTGATTGAAATGGAGGAAATTTTCGGCCCGCAGCACTGGGAGCATTACCCGGATCCAACATATGATTATGACTACAACCAACCCCAGCTCGACCGATTTTCGAACACAGGAAGCCGACATGCACAATGGATGTTATGAGAGATCGATTCGAGTGGAGCATCCCGATCTTGAAACAGGAAGGCTAACATGCAGAATGCAGAAAACCACCCCCCTCAACACCCCCAAGACCAAGATCAGCCGCACCAAGGGCAAGTCTTCTCACCGCACCAAGTTCGTCCGTGAGATCGCCCGTGAGGTTGTCGGTCTTGCTCCCTACGAGCGTCGCGTGATCGAACTTCTCCGTAACGCCCAGGCCCGTAAGCTCGCTAAGAAGCGTCTCGGTACTTTCGGCCGTGGCAAGCGGAAGTCAGTTTCTTCATACATCCCAATCAACAACAAATATATTAATGATCAAATAGGGTTGAGGACATGCAGGGTGTTATCGCCGAGGCCCGCCGTGTTCAGGGTCACTAAACGCTCCAATAATTGGACCCTTTCTATTTCGTTTAACGACTCGAATACCTGGCGCATACGAATGAAAAAGCAAATTCTTCCGAGGCCTTTTGTACCCCACGCTGGTTGATCCCCGCCGGATAGCGTATGGCTCGTGGAATCGGAACATGGGAGTTTTTTTTGTAACTACCGGTTGCTGATGGGGATGGCAAAAATGGGATTCATTCTCCATAGATTGAACCCATAATGAAAACATTCATCAATTTCAAGCTGTTCATTGTAGTGATTGTAGTGGTTCTTCGGGCCTTGCTTGTGACCGTCCATATCTCCTTTTCGATCACATTTACCGGATTATTTCTAGTGGAATTAGTAAGAAAAATGTTATTATAGTATGCTCTCTGGGTACAAGCTACAATGTATGTGAGCTATGAAGACTCATTTGCCCCGCAACTATGAATAATACCTCATCGGTCGAGACTTCGACCTTAGTTCGGACAGTGGGGCGGGCATACCATAGGAAGATGTCCATGCGTTTAGAGAAGTCAAGGATTTACTTGTTCAGTGCTATTCATGATGGTATAAATCATTCATTTGATCTATTTCGTCAAACACGGTATCATTTCTTGCCAGGTAGCTTGAGCCATTTAGGCATGCCACCATTCTTCCTTGCACCTCCATTCTTGCTACTATCACCACTACTGCTTGGCATTGGCTGTTCTGAAGACGAAGCAGGCTCCTCAGGGATGTCAGGTGGCTGCTCTACCTTCATCTCACGCGCGTGGCTGCGAAGTTCAGGCCGCAATATATCTGATCGCTGTCGCTTCGGATCGGCCCAGGTGAAGTTGACCAAGACGCGGCCCGCCAACCCCAGGTCTTTGATAAGGAGCGTCTTTTCAGAGTCTGGAATGACACTGGCGCTTGCTGGGCGAGCTGCGCCAGTGTGACCGAAGATGTTGAGGGTATATCGCTCCCCTGCAACATCTGGCGTGACGCACTGACGAACAAAATCATAAAGCGCCTTGCCGGTGTCTGAAGGTCCGAACTTGGCTACTATTTGACTTTGGTCTGGGAAGCGGATTTTGACATCCACTTCGCGAATGTCAGCTCGTCGTTTCTCCTCTGCGGCGGCTTTCGCTGCAATCTCGGCGTCCGTTGGGAGACGTTGTGGTCGGGAAGAATTATTGAGTTGCCTTTGGTGAGCTTTGGCATGCTCAATAGAAGGGATGTAATCCTCTTCGTTGTAAGGTATTTGCGCCGAGGAAGGTATACTTTCCGATGGAGGGGCAAAGACTGTTATGGAACGGCCAGTCTCTGAGATCAGTTGCCCTGAAGAAGCTTCCATCGACACCGTATCCTGAGTAGTCTGGGGAGAAGCGACTGCACTACCAGGCTTAGTTGACTGGGAATCTTGTGTGCTTTTTACGGCATCTTCGACCGTCGAAGCTGAGGTAGCTGTAGCAGGTTCGGTGGGCGCTTGCAATGATATGTCCTCTCCTGTGGATTTGAAATACTCGCCAATCTTTCCCATGGCTTCTTCCATCGGCTCTTCTGTTCTGCGGAAGCTCAAACGGATCAGGATGTTTCCACCATTGAACCCTAGCTGTGCAAGTGACTTCTGTAGATCTGTAAAGCTCGACAGCTCGCGCTCAAGGATCTGCAGAACCGGGACTTCATAAACCAAACGTCCAGCGCCAGAATCTCCGTTTGTGATGGGGACACCTCGAGCTGTGAGGTTTCTCACTGGACCACTTCCCGCTACACCAGACTCAAATTTCCGAAGTACTAACCAGAGCGTGGTTGTGCTGGGGAATTTATCCAGGATGCGTCCGTTCGGAGCCCCGCGGGCTTCGGATTCAGGTAGTTGAAGAGCGACTGTAACGACTGAAGGGGAACGGGAGAGCTGGACAAGTTCTAATTTTGCGCCTGAACTGAGACCTGAAAGACGAAAGGAGAGAGAAAGGTCTAATTGTTTGCGATTGTGCCTTCAAACATATACTGAATTAGTCTCGTAGCTACCAGGCGGGGTGGGGATTATTCACTTGAGGCCATATTGGCTAGAGTTGTATCCAAGTTTTGTACACGCCTCGTGTAACACATCTGTCAAATGCTTCGATGGGGTCGTTTTGATCGTTGCCCGCCTCGCCGTGGAGTCGATTACCACGACGTGGGCACTCATGGTTGCGGCTGCGGCTGCGCAAGAAACAGCGGCGAAGAGCGTTTGTCAATAGGAAACGGGGGTTGACTGCCGTAGAGACTTAGATGAATATGGAGAAGAAGAGATTACAGCAATAACAAATGGTACAAGCGCTGAAACCGATATGCTGAGTCAAAAGATGGAGACAGCAGTCGAAGGCCAAGGGCGACTAAACAGGCAGCGGTGCGGGCGTCATCCGAGTTCGCGTACCTCACAGCTCCCCGTCATCAACTCACCGTCTCCCATCATCAATCCCCTCCAGCCTTGCTCCCTCCCAACCCTCTCTTTCTACCCCGTAAACCCCTCTGGAGCTCCAGCATACTTCACACCATTCAGATTGAAGAACAGATTCCGCAATAATGGTGAGGAAACGGGCTCCCTGCACCCAATCGTTCCTTGATGCCAGACCCCAAAGCTAACCCTTCTCTTATCAGAGCAATCCCTTCGACATCAGTACGCCCACTCGTTCTACCTAAGGAAAAATCTTCATAAATGCTAACCTCCTCATAGATGGCGGTGCCTGCGTCGCCATGGTGGGCA
>KZ118931.1:268189-324957 GCA_002153405.1 Mycosphaerella populi pn0402 | reverse complement strand
AAGCAGTTGGAGGATGGTCGCACCTTGTCCGACTACAATATCCAGAAGGAGTCTACGCTCCACTTGGTCCTCCGTCTTCGCGGTGGCCAGTAGGACTTGCTCTCCCTTCATGATTTTACTACGATAGGTTCTTAAAACCTGCATGGCGTTTGGTCGGCTTTGAAGCTGCGGCTTTTTGTTCTGCTTTTTTCAATAGTGTTTAACGGGCATTCTTCTTTCTCTCTGTCTATGGGCCACTTCCATAGTCTTTCACCGCCCATGAATCAATACCTGGCTTTAGTCGCCAATTCCGCTATTATTATTTTCTTTACATTCCCCTGTAAATTCTCGTAGTTGCCACTGGCATGTGTCTGCCACATTCTAGATTGCTCGATGCCCTGGGTGGCGTTATCGGTTCGCCACCTCCAAGTAGCCCACTCGTTGGTCTCTGCCACCTTTGTGAGGCGTCAGTCTGTATTTGCTTAGTCATCGTTTCCTTATCGCGATCAAGGAAATTTAGTGACTTGTTGATGCCAACTTGGGTGCAGGACACCATGCTGGCGATTGCCCGGGATGCCCTCATACTTCTACCACATCAGTCTCGAAGTTCTACATGACTCTAATCGCTCTACATCGAGTCCTCTCGCTATCGAATCCGCATGGGAAGCTATCTCGCCATTTCAGAAACGCAACCGCCCCGCCAACTCTACAAGCCTAAAAAACACCCCCAAGAAAACCGACAAGAAAGAAAGCATATTCAGCTCACGCTCCACCTCCCAATCCTCCTGCAATACTTCCACCCCCCAAACCCCTTCGCGCTCGGCCCCCTCAACCTCAACGACCACCCCGTCCGCTCTCCTCAACGACCTCCGCTCATCCCCAATCTCCATTCAGTGCATTGACATGGTCACGCCCGAAACCAGCGCCCAAGCGCGCAGCAGCAAACGCGGGGCCACCCAAGCCGACAACCTCGTCGCCGCAGGCATCGGCACCGATATCCTCGGCGGCCTACGCACAAAGGGCCGCTACATCCCGCTCGACGCGAAAACCGCAGACAGCGTCTGGGGCATTGTGCACCTGTACCGCGACGCTACGGAAACGCCGTACCTCGTGGCCGGAGGGGAAGATTATCCGCAACATCTGAAGGGGTCGGCCGCGGCTGTTCCGCGCGAGCAGCACCAGCTTGCGATCCGGGGGAATGCGGCGAGGGAGGAGGTTGGGGGTACGGCATATCCGTTTCCTGTGACGGCGACGGCGTCGTCGTCGTCGGCGGCGGCGGCGGAGAATTCTGAGGAGGACTGCTCGACGCTTTGTGTGCTTGCTGTGCCGAGTTATCTTTCTGGGTCTGATTTTCTGGGGTTTGTGGGGGAGAGGACGCTCGATGAGGTTAGTCATTTTAGGATGATTAGGACGCCGAGGGCGAATAGGTATATGGTTTTGATGAAATTTCGGAGTGGGAGGAAGGCTATGGAGTGGCAGAAGGAGTGGAATGGAAAGGTGTTTAATAGTATGGAGGTGAGTTTGAGATCTTGTGGATTTGAAGCTTTTGGTATCTACCAAGTGCTAGGTACTGATTCTTTCTTTTCTTTCTGCTTATAGCCCGAGACATGCCATGTGGTATTTGTCAAATCGGTCGAGATCCAAGTCGTCGAGCCAGGCGAACAATCAGAATATACCCCGTCAGAAGCCGGTCCTCTTTCACCATCAACCAGCTCAGCAACGCTCTCCAGCAAACCCCTCGCACCGCGCACACCCGCCCTCGTCGAACTACCCACCTGCCCCGTCTGCCTTGAGCGGATGGACGAAACAACCGGCCTCCTAACAATTATCTGCCAACACGTATTCCACTGCACATGTCTCCAAAAATGGAAAGGCAGCGGCTGCCCCGTCTGCCGCTACACCCAAGACGACTTCCGACGCCCAGCAACAAGCGACACCGACGACCCCCCGGCTGAATGCAGCGTGTGCCACTCCGACCTCAATCTCTGGACATGCCTGATTTGCGGCACCGTCGGCTGTGGCCGGTACGATGGCGCCCACGCCTTCGAGCACTGGAAAGCCACCGCACACGCCTTCGCCATGGACCTCACCACCCAGCGCGTGTGGGACTACGTTGGCGACGCGTACGTCCACCGCATCATCCAGAGCAAGACGGATGGGAAGCTAGTCGAGCTACCGGCAGCGGACCACAGCGCGCTAGACCCGCCGGACTGGGGCGATGCGGTGCCGCGCGAGAAACTCGAGAATATGAGTGTCGAGTACACGCATCTACTTACCAGCCAGCTGGAGAGTCAGCGGGCGTATTTCGAGGAGGTGGTTGAGCGGGCGGCGGACAAGGCGTCGCAGGCTAGTGCGTCGGCGGCTGTGGCGGAGGCGGCGGCGGGCAAGGCAACTGCGCGGTTGGAGGAACTACAGGCGAAGTATGATGCTTTGGCTGGGGAGACGATTCCGGGGCTTGAACGGGATCGCGCGAGGCTCGAGAAAAGGGCGGATAAGTTTGAGGGGGTGGCTAGGTCGATGGAGAAGGATTATCGGGAGGAGAAGACTATGAATCAGAGTTTGATGGAGAGAGTGAAGGTTTTGAGTACGGAGAATGAGGAGCTTAAGGCGCAGAATTTGGATCTTGCGGAGCAGAATCGCGATCTTACTTTCTTCATTAGTAGTTCGCAGAAGCTGCAGGGGGAGAGTGAGGATGTTGTGCAGGGGACGGTTAGTGTGCCGGAGCCGGAAACGAAAAAGAAGAAGAATAAGGGGAAGGGGAGGAAGTAGGTTGGTTCATTGTGTCTGGAGTGGCTATTTTTTCTTCTTTTTCTTCTTTCTCTTTTGGCTTTGGCGTGCTTAGCAGGTTGTTGCATTATCATGAGGCTCTGGTTCGATGTATGATTATCACGATTGAATGACAATGCACGTTGTATGATCCAGGATTTGTATGTAGTTTAATGAAAACTTGTAATTCGAAGAGGGGCATATAACATCATGTCCCTAAGCATCTACTCATATTAGTACGGAGTACATACTGGATAAGTCTTCACGCTCCCAGCGTCCTTCAGACCGATATCACGCGCGGAAACTTGCTAGAAATTGAATGATATCATTTACAAGTTGGAGGCTCTTGCTTTGAGCATTCTGAACCTGACTAGCGCCGGCATATTCGGCAATTCATGATTGATTACAATGTAGCTGATGCTCAGGGAGCCCTAAAGGCCGGAGCCCCAGGATCGTCGAGTCTAAACCTCCGAGGTTTCTGCGACATTACCTCCTCGATCCGGGGTCAGGATGCTTCTCCCAACTACGAATTGCCTCATCTTGATGGCACTGACCTTTGTTCAACTTTTTTATTATGGGGACCTCAGCCACTAGAGCGCAAGAGTTCACCGGAATGGATTAATCCCGGTTCTGCGCCCCGGTTTAGCCTCTCCACAAATCATCCTTGAATATGTTGGGATAATCTACCTCAGTGTAAGATTTTAGCACTGTGGATCGGATAAAATTTGAGATACTAGAGAGGCGAAGTCATGACGGAGGAGAGAGTCAGGTCGACGTGTTTAATGTCCATGGTGTGACGATAGTTCTCCCCGGAAGCAAGCCAAAGCCATGGCTATTTGTTCATCCTCAGTCTTGGATTCCCGTGTCTAGTACGCAGTATTCGATGTAAGATGTCCCTTAACTTTCCTTTGCAGCGCCATCTGAGAATATACAAGCCTCTCAGAAATGAATCCAAAGTATAGCACGGGAAGAGTGGGCTCGGTCGAATCTTCTGGACCCGGATCGGCGCGGTTTACTACTCGGGCATTCATCGGACGGTTAGCAAATCACGAACTTCACGCTTCCAAGGTGGACAAGGATGGCTTGGGGCTTCAGGCCGGGAAAACCAGTAGGAAGGTCCACCTGGTAGAAGCACAATGACGATCGCTCCCCGCAATGTGCCTCAAGCCATTCCCAGCCCCGCAAAACTATTCAGACAAGTCGGCAGAATGCGACCTCCACACTCCACACTCCGGGGAATCAGCGGCGTTGGCGAACCTTGAGCCCATACCTATTCCACTCTAGGTTAGCTGCCTCCGGTTGATTTCGAAGCTCGGGGAAACTCTGTGATGCCACTGTTGTAGCCGATCAGCACCTTGGCATATAAGGAATGTCGGCTGCCGGCAGTTCTTGCTCGGAAGACGCCCAGACAAACGACCATCCGCCCTTTTCACTACAGTGGCTTGTTTCGGCGTCGGAGAATCTCAGTGCATCCTATATACCTGCTCCCTCCGCGATGGTTGCTTGGGGCGTTCAAGCCCTTATATCGGGCGCCTGGCTCCTCCCGGTTGTCTACGGTGCCGGCTCATCATCGAGTTTGAGCTCGGCTACCACTACCAGCTGGCATAGCCAGTATACGCTCCCCGCGGATGTTGACACCGGCGCGAACCTGATCGCAAATATTGATGATCCCGAGGCTGTCAATGTGCAATCGGTCTGTCCTGGCTACAAAGCGTCAAACGTGAAGAACAGTACCAATGGAATTACTGCTACTTTGAAACTCGCTGGCAAGCCTTGCAATGTGTACGGGACTGACGTGGAGTCTCTTGATCTTTCCATTGAGTATCTCGCATCAGACCGGCTGAGTGTTCAGATCACCCCTACTCATATCGATGCTTCCAATGCATCATGGTACTTGCTTCCTGAGCACATTGTACCTAAGGCCAAGGGTGACTCGCATAAGTCGAACTTCCACAATTCCCTTGACATCCAATGGTCAAACTCCCCTTCTTTCGGCTTCAAGGTGACCCGCAAGGCCACTGGCGACGTTCTGTTTGACACTACTGGCTCTGTGCTGGTGTTTGAGAATCAGTTTGTCGAGTTTGTCACTGCTCTGCCTAGTGACTACAATCTCTACGGCATTGGAGAACACATACAGCAACTGCGGCTTCTGGAGAACGCTACTCTGACTATCTATGCCAATGATAACGGCAACCCCGTTGACAAGTTAGTGATGGTCTCTGTGATCTGGATGCAAGAAACAAAATAACTAATTTTGACCCAGCAACCTCTACGGGACCCACCCCTTCTATTTAGACACCCGTTACTATGAAGTCGGCGACAGCGGCAAGCACACTCCTGTCTCAAGTGGCGAGGCTGATCAGTCGAAGGACTACGTCTCATACTCACACGGTGTTTTCTTCAGAAATGCTCACGCCCACGAAGTCCTCACTTCTTCGCGGAATTTGACTTGGCGTACTCTTGGTGGAAGCGTTGATCTTACATTTTACGCCGGTCCATCGCAGGTTGAGGTCACAAAGAACTACTTGACCAGCACTGTTGGCCTGCCAGCGATGCAACAGTACTATACCTTTGGATATCACCAGTGCCGCTGGGGATACAACAACTGGACTGACATGGTTGATCTCCTGGATAACTTTGAGAAGTTTGAGATCCCTCTCGAGACCCTTTGGTAAGTTTGTTTCATGGAATTTCGGTGAAAATGGCTATCCTGATTCTAACTCTTGCACAGGAATGACATTGATTACATGCTTGCCTACCGCGATTTCGCCAATGATCCCAACAGGTTCCCCTACGACGAAGGTCAAAAGTTCCTCGAGAAAGTCCATGCTAGCGGACGTCATTACGTTCCAATTGTTGATTCCGCTCTCTATATCCCTAACCCAGAAAACAAGACAGACGCGTAAGTAACGGATCCATCAACCCAAACCCAAACCCCAGCTGCTAACGCTTTTCTTTTCTTCTCTCTTCTTTTAGATACGAGCCATATACTCGAGGTGCCAAGGACGACGTTTTCCTAAAGAACCCTGATGGTTCTACATACATTGGTGCTGTCTGGCCCGGCTATACTGTTTATCCCGATTGGCATCACCCCAAGGCCAATTCCTTCTGGGCAAACGAGCTCATGGCCTACCATAAGAACATTCCTTTTGACGGAATTTGGATTGACATGAACGAAGTCTCGTCCTTCTGTGTTGGAAGCTGTGGAAGCGACAAACTCCACCTGAACCCTGTTACATCAGGCTTTGGATCGGCTGGCCAACCTGGTAACTTGATTCTCGACTATCCCGAGGGTTTCAACAAGACGAATGCAACTGAGGCCGCTGCCGCTTCTTCTGCTTCTTCTAGCCAAGCCGCAGCATCTTCGGCCACAGCCGCACCCTCTGCTACTTCGACCACCCCATACCTGCGAACGACCCCTACCCCTGGAGTGCGCAACATTAACCATCCTCCTTACGTTATTAACCATGACCAAAGCGGCCATGACCTCGCTGTACATGCTGTTTCTCCCAACGCAACACATGCCGACGGTTTTCAGGAGTACGATGTACACAACTTGTATGGCTACCAGATTCTGAACGCCACTTACCATGGACTTCGCGAGGTTCTCACCGACAAGCGTCCATTCATCATCGGCCGCTCGACGTTTGCCGGCTCGGGCAAATGGGCTGGACACTGGGGTGGCGACAACTACTCTCTGTGGCCATATATGTACTTCTCAATTCCACAGGCCCTCTCATTTTCGCTATTTGGAATCCCCATGTTCGGTGTCGACACCTGTGGTTTCTCAGGTAACTCCGACGAAGAGCTCTGCAACCGTTGGATGCAACTATCTGCCTTCTTTCCCTTCTACCGAAACCATAACACCCTTGGAGCTGCCTCCCAGGAGCCCTACGTCTGGTCCTCCGTCATAGACGCATCCAAGACAGCCATGAAGATCCGCTACGCCATCCTGCCCTACTTCTATACCCTCTTCCACAAAGCCCACACCACAGGCTCGACCGTCATGCGCGCCTTGGCCTGGGAATTCCCCACAGACCCCTCCCTCGCAGGCGTCGACCACCAATTCCTCCTCGGCCCTTCGCTCATGATCGTCCCCGTGCTTGCCCAAGGTGCTACAACCGTAGACGGCGTTTTCCCAGGCATCAAGAACGGCGAGCGCTGGTACGACTGGTACAACCAGACCGCCGTGAACGCCCAACCCGGCGTCAACATTACTATTGACGCCCCGCTCGGCCACATCCCCGTCTATGTTCGCGGCGGCTCTGTCCTACCCATGCAGGAGGCTGCTTTGACTACTCGCGACTCGCGTGCGTCGGACTGGTCCCTTCTCACGGCTCTCAGCTCCAACCACACTGCCTCTGGGAGCCTGTACCTGGATGATGGAGAGAGCCAGACCCCTAATGCTACTCTGACCGTCTTGTTCAAGTCCAATGGCTCTAGTCTCAGTGCTTTAGCGCGTGGCTCTTGGAAGGAGTCAAATCCTTTGGCGAATGTTACTGTTCTGGGTGTCGGTCAGGCACCTGGGTCTGTTACCTTGAATGGTAACGCCGTGCCTTCTTCGTCTGTTAAGTATGACTCCAAGTCTCAGGTTCTGGCGGTTACCGGATTGCAGAACTTGACTTCTAGAGGTGCTTTTGAGAAGAACTGGGTCCTCAGATGGTGATTGCGTGTTTGAAATGAAACGCTGGGCACTTAATTGTGCCCTGTATTTTCAGATATACTCTTCGGCTTAATTTCGGACTGTTCATTCTTGTCTACACCAGGTAGCTGATTTACTCTTTGCTAAATCCATATAGTATTCATGGAGTCGTGGGGTGCTGCTATATAAAATACCCAATTTAGGGGGGTTTATAAACACCTGTTATAGACCCTCATCTAACTACGATAGCCAGTATGGGAAAGTATGGGAAATATCACCTCGCTAAAGTAATTAATACCATGCTTTAGAGATTTTCAATAGCGATCTTCCGGCTCTTCGCCGTTAGGACTATGTACTATTGGTCTCACCGATGAAACCTTGGCCCTTTTCTTTAGCTTTTCACCCAGAGCGAGCCGTATTCAAGTTGAAGAATAATTTCGGCTTGATTTAATAGCACCAATAAAGAGTAGTGATAGCAAGCCCCTTCCGTCAGTCTCGGAGTATTCTGTATTTGAACCCCTGGTCAAACCCCCCTCAGTGGCTTCTAAGCGAATACGGCATATTGTTAAAGTTTGCCTGGACTCACCCAAGATCGACTCTGAATTGTATGCGTACATACATGCGCCGGGGTCTGTGCCAAGTGATTCTCTCCCCAGTCCATATTATAATCGAATTAAGGGTTTGGTCGTCTGCCAAGCTTCGGCAAATCCGGTAAAAAGCAGAGCGCCACTACAACTGCAGTTAGATCATGGCCCCCTTTCGGCAGCAACACCGAGCAGGAAGTGCCAAGGGCCACCCCCACGGCCAATGGCATTGCCTATTCGCAGCTGTTGCATTGCGGCCGCGACTTTGTGGGAAATTCAAGGTCTAGCGCATCTCCCACATTGATTGCTTACTCGTCGATCAGTCTGCCGGTCCCGCTTTCTGTTGCCCCAGAATCTGGGCAGGAACCAGAATACGCAAGGCACCGTGAACATCTCGGTCACTCCGTAACCCCTGGACCCCATCCCGCCAAAGAGATCTGGCCCCTCTATGATGAAATCCATACTTGGATCTTCAGAGAAATTAATTTATGTCGCGGGATTTTGCAATGTTTAAGCATGTTTAACATCGGAGGGACGGTGTTTACCGAGCCCGCTCAGGCGATCAGTGTACGCTTTGCTGGGTTAAATCTGCTCCTTTGAAGTAGCATCTCGGGCTGAAGATCCACCATCATCCCTGTTTCTGGATTACTCAAGACGATCAACTGCAGCATGACTTGCGTTGGTCGTTGAATAGAACCGGGCATTTAACGGACAATTAGCTGATCTACTGTGGTAGTACATTAGCCCCCACATGTGTTTGGTTCGATATTCCACAGCATCTCTGGAACGCGTTAATAGTAGAATAGATTTGCTCCACCCTTTACGGTGTTTCGGATGAACGTTAGACGCGGGAAAAGGGCCACATCTCTGGGATCGTCCGATACTTAAGAAAACTAAGTTCGTCGAGATCGATCAACGTTCACTTTCTTTCACTCGTTGTTATCAATCTCAATATGCCTTCCCTTGCACGTCTGGCCGCGTTCGCGGGGCTCATCAGCTCTGCCATGGCCGCCACGGCGGCTGACTGGCGTTCGCAGTCGATATACTTCTTGCTAACAGACCGCTTCGCGAGAACTGACAACTCAACTACTTACAGTTGCGATACTACTCTAGGGGTATGTGAGATTGATATGGGAACTATGCTTGGAGTGCAAGCGCTGATTTTTCCCCCAAGCAATATTGCGGTGGTTCGTGGCAGGGTATCATCAACCAGGTAACTCTATTCACTGCCTGAGCGCGATCGTAGCAATTATTCTAATCTTGCGAAAGCTTGACTACATTCAAGGAATGGGGTTTACTGCAATCTGGATTACTCCGGTCACCAAGCAGCTGAATCAATCTACCTCAGACGGCGAGGCTTACCACGGATACTGGCAACAAGACATGTAAGTTTACCACGGCATTCTGGAGACCATTCTGGGACTAAATAAAGCAATAGCTACTCTTTGAATGAGAACTATGGTACAGCTGAAGATCTTCAGGCTCTCTCCACAGCACTTCATGACCGCAACATGTACCTAATGGTCGACGTTGTGACCAACCATATGGTTCGTTCTATGTATCGTGTGATTCGCGTCATGAGTACTCATCATATCTTCCTGTAGGGATATGCTGGCAGTGGTGACAGCGTTGACTACAGTGTCTTCAATCCTTTCAATTCGCAGGACTACTTCCACTCCTACTGCGAGATTACCGATTACAGCAACTTGACAATGGTAGAGCAATGCTGGGAAGGTGATACCATTGTATCCCTTCCCGACCTCAATACCGAGTCGACTGATGTACAGGGTATCTGGAATGATTGGATTAAGGGTCTTGTTTCTAACTACTCCAGTAAGAGCATCTTTCAAAATGCTGGCGGTTTATTCAATGCCCAAATGCTAACGATTATTAGTCGATGGTCTGCGCATTGACTCAGTCCTAGAAGTTCAAAAAGATTTCTGGACTGCGGGTTTCACCGATGCTGCTGGTGTTTACACCATTGGTGAGGCTAACAATGGTGACGAGTCAATTGTCTGCCCATACCAGGACGTTCTTGATGGCGTGCTCGACTATCCTTTGTAAGGGCTCTTCAAAATCGCGGGATTCTAGTCTAACAACACCAAACAGGTACTATCCTCTTCTCAGAGCCTTTGAGTCTACCAGTGGAAGCATCAGCGATCTCTACAACATGATCAATACTCTCAAGGGCAGCTGCAGTGATACCACTCTTCTGGGAACCTTTGTGGAAAACCACGATGTCCCTCGCTTTGCTTCGTAAGAGCTACTCATACACTCTAGCCATCTAATCAGTTTTGTCAAACCGCTAACCTCCCACAGCAATACCGACGACATGTCACTTGCCAAGAACGCCGCAGCCTTCACCATCCTCTCCGGTGGCATTCCAATCATCTATGCCGGACAAGAGCAGCACTACAGCGGTGGAAATGACCCGAACAACCGTGAAGCCGTTTGGCTTGCTGGATACAACACAGGCAGCGACCTGTACAAGCTCATTTCCCAAGCAAATGCCATTCGAAACCAGGCCATCTACCGTGATAACAACTACGTTACCTACAAGGTAAGTCCTAATCTATCCAACATTGAGGGACTACAGAATATATGGCTAATGCCCTATGCAGGCCAACCCCATCTACCAGGATGATACGTCTCTTGCTATTCGCAATGGCTACGATGGCAACCAAACCATCTCCATCTTCTCAAACCAAGGTGAAGGCGGAAGCTCTTACACTCTCAACCTCGGCGGTACTGGTTTCAGCTCTGGTGATTCCGTCACCGAGATCTTTACCTGTACTTCCCTCACCGTGGACGATAACTCTCAGATTCCGGTCCCTATGGCTAGTGGTGAGCCACGTGCTCTGTATCTCAGCTCTGGCCTTAACGGCTCTAGCCTCTGCCAGTCTTGAAGTATTTAATCAGATTTACTGGAGCTCATCAATCACAAAGCCGGAATTCCCATCCGAGAAACTTGGCAATAGCATCAATATATTATTGAAACTGCGGAGATATTCGCTCCAGCAGGTTATTTAGATCTTCCAGCCTGTTTTTTTTCCCCTTCTTCCTTTTGCACATATCTCGAGATCGCAATCATTATCATTCATTCATTCATTTTGCCGCTAGTTTTTCCCCCCAGAGCCTTCATCACATATCAATATAAACTTTGTTCTTCACCCGGGCAAGTGTTCATGCACTGACCCAAGCTATGACATTTTGGGTCTAGTGGGTGGGACTGTAAAATTTGGATCTTCGTCAGTTTATATTAGCCCAGTTTTAAGTTAATTATAGCCTTGGGTCATAGCTGAACAGGGCATCATGTCTATGGGCACTGTTTATCATGTGAATTTTTTTTTTCCCTTCCCAGAGTACAGAACGAACATCGATCAAAGCCCCAGGAGAACATGGGAGAAAAATAGAATGTTGGGCTATAGTATAATTTTGCTTAAAAAATATTGTGCGGAATGTTGAGCGGCAAGCTTCTAGATCAAATTCTACTAAACAAACAAGCTGCCAGTCCAGTACAAAAATGAAATCGATATTTACAGACAAGTTTAAACATATTGAGATCATAGTAACGTCAGGTTTCGATCCTTCCGGAATGTTTGTTAAAAGTCATGAAGAGCCCTTGGGACAAGGTTCACAGGCATAGCCCCACCCATAACGGGCGCAGGGTGATGCTGAAATACAGTAGGTGCCGAAAAGGCCGGCTGGGGCGCCACATACTCAGGTAGGAGCTGGTCGAAGCAGCCGTAATTTGTATCAACGAGACCTTCCATCCCACCAGCCGAAGGAATCAGCTGGGTCAAGTCCAGGTTCTCCGTGCGCGGCGGGACTGGTGCCGATGCGGCAGCAGCAAAAATTGCATTTTTCAGGAGTACAGTTGGAGAAGACTGAGTAGCATTTGCAGCTTCGGAGTAGCGGCGTTGCACCTCTCCAATTATATACGCAATACGATAGGAGAGGTGGTCACTGCTAGGGGCCAGGTGGAGTAGGAAGGCGCGGACTTGGTCGATAAGGGGGTCTGAAGAGTTGTAGTCGCATAACGTGAGGGCAGAATAGCCCAGAATATAATATACGTGGTCGATTAAACCCGGAGCAGCGGAAAATCTGGTCTGCATGGACCGCGAGATTATTAGTCGGGCGTTGCTGCAAATTTCGGTGGCGAGCCGGTCAGACTCGTGCTGCAGGCGAGCTGCGGTGCGATGCAGAAGTAACTGGCAGAACCAGATGCTTAGTTCCAAGGTTGATTGCCCTTCACTTGCTATATGTTCAATTAGTATTTGATTCTTCGGTGTTCATGGATTTGCGATTGAACACTAACATAGTAGGTGCGACCATTCCATCTTCCATCGCTCGATTTCTTCATATTCTGTTTCGGGGAATTGTAGGCGCTGGGTGTTATTTCTAATGTTGAGGGTGATGCGATAAAGTTGGATTTCTGCAACAGTCTTCCCATCATCCTGGGTTGCCCTAGGATGTTCTAGAATGAGAGGGCATTGGTCCAAGTATTGTGATGGGACATTGACATTGCGGCCGTATCCCAAAGCAGAGCTAGAAGATTCTTAGTCCAAGGTCAAAAGCCTTTAAAAAAAAAAAAAAAAAAGGTAAATTGCAAGACTCACTGTAGGTGTGTTAAGCAGAAAGTGTTCCATAGGCGCATCTGTGGGAGTATATCATCGGAGGGTGTATTTTTATGAGACAGACTGTTCAAAAAGCCAAAAGAGTTCAAAGCATGGTTAATAGCGATGCCGCTGAGTAAAAAGGCATCCATGAACCCCTCCTTATGACCAGATGTAGGGTATAAACAGAGAAGAGCCAATGCTTGAAGCACATGATTTGTTAATGGGGCCTTTGTCCACAGTGTTTTTGATACCGCGAGTTGCACTTGTAAGGCAATCTCGTGAATGGTGTTTGGAGGCATCCCTGGGAGATATCGAGAAGCCAACAAGCAGGCGGTATTGAAAAGCAGAGGATTTGTTCTCTGAATGTTGGACACATGGTCTATTGAGACCCATGAGCCAAAGTAGTCGACGAAGCTAAAATGTAGAGTTCAGTAAAGACCCGGGATGCATGATTATTGCAATACTCACAGCTCAATCAGTTTCAATGATAATTTTGCATCCACAATTCCTTGGGATACGACATCTCCCATAACTTCTGTCTCGGAAGAAAATTGATTCCTTTCGCCGAAGCATTCAAGTTGAAGATCTCGAATAAACTGGACCGGTTTTAAGGTGATGTGTGGTCCGCTGGTATTATCATTCGATGCAGCTTCATCTATACTGTTATTTCGGCTGCCATGGCGAGAAGGGCTAGTTCTTGGTGATTTATTCATCATTTGTCGCATCATATGCATCATTTCACCCATTCCACGTTCCAGGGAAACAAGTCTCTCTTCTATAGATGGAATAGCCGCGTTGGCATCTGACCAAGTAGAGACATTATCCTGGTAGCGATCGGGTGTTTCTGGGAGTTCACATTCAAGCCTTTTTTTTTTCGGGAGAAAAGATGTCAGTCCAAGAGGATTTCCCATCCGATAAAATGTCAAAACTGCAACAAATGCTCACCTTAAAGAAAGACAGCGGCGGCATGCATGACCACGGGGGTCTAAATCACAACGAGTTTTCAACTTGCGGCATGTGTTACATGCAGTCATTGATCGGCGGATTCGGCCTCTGGGCCGGACATCCTGACCATTTGAATCCATGCGAGTACCATCGTCAGTGGTAGTAATGCTCTTTGTCTCCCAAGAGGAAGAAGTATGAGATGGTTCTGTCCGCGTCATTGCGTATAGCTTTTCGAGAGTATTGTTACTCGTGAAGCATTTAGTCTTGAAACAAGAAAAAAAAAAGGAGTGAGCGTGAAAACGAATGTGACGAGCGGAGACGTTATGAGGGGGCGCTATGTGGCCCGTTATGAGTAGAGGATGAGGGATCAGCAGTTAGACCCTTTCGGAAGCCAAGTTTCAAATACGCGAAGATCATGGATTAGTGGGTGGATAGGCCAAGGCTTATAAGAGATAGGAGATCATTCACAGTCCACCAGCCAATTGCGACAAGCTCTTGCTGACTGACGATATCGTGGACTCCGCCATGAAGCAGGTACCTGATCCACTTGGGCGGACCTGGGGTAAGTTTCCAGGCGCCTACCAATCTAGTCAGATACTACGAGCTTCTAGAAAGAGTGACAAGGCCGTGCCTGCTTCGAATGAAGAGGGGTTGATAGTCACTCGTGCATAGACGCTTTGCCCTCTTCGAGCCGTCCATGGCCCGATCCCTGTTCTGAATCCTCCGACGTGAAGCGCCTACCAGATGATCCTGGGCGGGATGGTAGCTGGTCTAGAGTTACACCATTCTCGATCGGATCTATCTTGAGTTTGGGAAATCCTGAACAGGTGTTGCTTATCGCGGATCCTTGAATAATTGTTCCTGATCGATCTACTTCTGGGTGGTTTCCCTTCTCGAAGGTAGCATTGCTACTATCTCGGGACGTCCGATCTAAGGAATCTCCCAAGAAGGACTAGTATTAGCCATGGCCTTTTACCTATTCTCAACACACCATCTTTGGCCCTCTAAATGAATTATGCAAGGTGGGGCTGATATCATATCATGCAGTGGGCCAGCCCAGCATGATGACCATAGCGGAGTGAACTACGCTATACCAGGTGGATTAGCATGTGCAAATGGACTTGAAGGAATTTGCCCTGTACTGCTTTCCCGCTAGCTTAACGAGGCCCCCAGGGACTGCGAGGCAATACGACTCTGTAACTTTCCAGAACCGGCTAATGCCGGATCGCTAACGGGCTACTGCATGGGCCCTGACTAGGCTATTCTTTCTTTTTCCTATTCACAACACGAGACTTTATGTAAAAGCGGCTTGTTGCCAAATGAACGCCTATGGGATCAAAACGTGGAACTACTCTAGAGCGTAATCGTAATCCCTATCCATGGGTCATAAAATTGCATTCCGCCTTCGCCGCGAGGAAATCTGTACATTAGTCGTAGATTGTAGTTCACAAAGTAATATGCTGTCTTATCTCCATACTTCCGGTGTCGCCACCATGATCCTCGTAAAGGTCCATTGATTGGCATCGACCATACACGCTAAAGATGCAAATCATCCGATGAAGGTACCTTCCTTGCATTGATTTTCTGTGGGTTTTCTTTTTTTTTTTTTCCAATTTTTCCAATTTTTCCCTTTATATCCTCTTAGTTGAAATGCCTCATGTGTGGAAACCAATTGTGAAGAATACAAACATTGTTGATTCAGCCGAGGCCGGGTTTTCCATCCCCACTTGTCAAAAGCCACCCCTCAAATTAGGGTAAGTGTTTCATTGTAGCGTCTCTTGATACAGATTAGCGGCGCATTATTCGAGGGGTAGCGCTAGATTAGACTTGGAAGGCGGGAGAAGAAACCAAGAGGCGGTCTGAAGCCAGAGAGGTTCACTGTATGGCTTATCTTCGTGACTTGGCCTGTAGAAATCATCTCCGGGATAGCGTGTCTTCAGAAGGCTGCCATTTGCAGTAGTACACCCATTTTAAAGAAGGATCTCATGTGCATCTGCGCATTTCCCGATTATGGTAAATGTAAATCATCTTCTTGACCCCTCTTTTGCTTCCCAGAGCGAATACAACCACACTAAAATCGTACGCTGGGGAGAATTCATGAACGACAGTCTGTTAGCTGCATCCTGCTGATCACGCCAAGAGTCGCCTTTATGGGTCAACCAAGGTCAAGCAATGCTCCCTTCCGTGGCTTTTTGTGGCGACCTTAGCACCCGTGTCTTGTAGTCTCCAACGGGCAAGGCTCAAAGTCGAGGCCCACGCGATCGGAGGCGGAGGATACGTACGATCCGGAAGAGGCACGGATAGTCGTACTTCTCTCTTCGTTTGTACATAGCCTCGTGATCTAACCACGCTCATAGGGCGATCAAAGGCCCATCCGCGGGGGCTCTGGTGGCACCTATGCAGACCATCGATGAAGCCAAGCCTGCGATGTTGCAGTCAAACTTTAGCTCGAAATGATCGAGCCAATCAGCCATGGACAAAAGTACCCTAAAAGAGCTAGGGCCCCATTCTGTACGATATGGTTGGATGGCTCAGTGAACCTGAGACGGCCTTATTGGCGGACAAGGGGGGTTTTTCCCTTCCATCCTTCGCCTGCACAGAATCTGCGACAATGGCTTCTCTGCATGAGTCTCAAAAAGCCACCTCGTAACTGACTCAAAACAACCTCCACCTCCAAGACGCGCTTGGAACGAACTACGCACGTCCCACATGTGCTGTCACAGACAGCACACACCTGATTCCTTGGTTCGCTTGCTTCGGGAGATAAGCGAACTGCGAAAGTTCCAGGTTTGCGGGCGAGGCGGGAGCCAGACAGTCTGTGCCTTGATACATATACCACGATAAGCCACCTTACCAGCCTTAAATTGCCTGCAATTGCCGATGCAAACCGACCTCGGGAGCAAGCGTTCTTTCCTTCGTCTCACGATTTGCGCCCCGTCGCCTGTGGGCCTTGGAAACGAGAGGTCTCGGCCGTACCCGAGGGTATTCCAATGCCGCCCTCGTTCTCTGTTTTTTGGGGCGAAATATTAGCAGGACGTGAAGGATGGATTAGCTCCATTTGCGGCTGGAGAAGGAAGGACCCTGATGCAACTAGTCGGATTCCCAGCCTCGTACGTCGGTAGTTGGGTTGATAGCAGTAGTATTCCGTATTCAATCCCCCCGATTATGCTTATGGCCCCCTCTCGCGCACGTAGCCAATGCGCTGTTAAGAGGCATTGCGGTCAGGGACAGCACCGTATCAGCAAAGCGACAGAGAAAAATCAACCCGGTGCCTCTTTGGCAATGACTGCTGGTGGTCTGCCGATGAGGAGGCCGTTCGGCCCGGCATGAATCATGTTGTTTGAGCAATGGGTGTGGGCGCACGAGTGCTTGCCCGACCGTATACGAGGCCAAGGTGTGAGCTCTGAACTGCCTGTCTCGTTGAGTAAGCTCTTGCTGGGATTAATTGAAACCTAGGAGATCTCTACGACTTTATATGCCTACGGACTGCGCTCTCAGGAGGTTGAAAATTTTCTGTACCCAAGCCACCGACTGCAACGTGATCCACAGCAGTTTCGGAGTGACAAATGCATATCCTGTTATTTTAGCATCAATTCTCAATATGTTACACTACCGAAAAGCTACTGCGACATATTTGAATATCCACATGCTTCTGGCCGCCTTGCACAAGAGTTTTCCTTGGTACCGTTCGTGTACAGCAGCCACGGGTATAAACAAAGCTTCATCAGCCATATACTGGTCAATTTACATAATATCGATCAATATATTTCCCCATGACAGACAAATATCTACCCTTTTCATCGATCGTAGCTTTTCAATTAAACGCTTGGGCTTTCCCTTGGGTATAACTTCTTCAGGCTGTACCAGACAGGTACATACCTTCGGGGGAGGCAAATCTAATGATTTTAGCTCACAGATCCAACTAGGGATACATACAAGCATAATGCACTCCAAAAATAGATATGATCTGTAAAGCTGGTTTTCGCCCTCGCCATGTGCATGAGTCTAGTCTTGATATCGCATAGCGAGATGTTGTGATGTCTTTTGATTTGATAGAAGAAGCCGGTCCAGAATCGCATCTCCTGCAATTAAATCTATTTAAAACAAATCGCATGATCATTGTCGCAATGCTAAGCTTTGCCCTAAGCAAGACTTTCCTAAAGTAGAGCTAAATTGTTGATGCCCCAGTCGAAGGTGCTTTTGTGTCACTCATGGATACTGCGATACCCACAACAAAGACCAAGAAGCTTCGATATTAGCTCTTAAACTACCACCCTGAGCATCAGTTACTGTAACATAAGCTCACATCCATGCGGAAACCATCGGTGAAAGAGTTTTCTTGTGGAGCTCTATGAAACATTCCCACAAATCTGAGGCTGCTAGTCAGAGTTGCTCATCCTGCGAGAATCTAGGAACCAATTGAAAAGCCGTCCCAACCACTAAGAGCTAGTCGAAAAGTCGTCTAATGCAGGGTCTTTTCTAGCTAACATATTTGAGGCACTAGTCTAAAATGATGCTCAACTTTAGGACCGAACGATAAGATACAATAGTCCCGGTCAGAGCTATGGCTACATCGCGTCCAAAATGTTAGCGGTCACTCTCCTCGCTAGATCTAAACATTACCTACCAGCAGCAAACCTATCTACTCTTTCTGGTTTCTAATCTGTTTCCTCATTAAAATGTTCTGTTTTGAACTTTCGATCCGATCCATGCCCCTTAGTTACAGTTTAGCACAGCTAAATATCCCATGCATTATCCATGTATGTTTACGACCAGCATGCATAGACTATCCTTGATTGGCAATCATCTATCACGCTAGCCATCCTGTATGTACCACCAGAATGGCTCGCATGTGTACTGCACCTATCGCCCGAAAGCTTCAGAGCTCCACAAGCAACTACTGTGCTCTAGTCGCCATACTAGTCCAATGACATGCAATACATGTGTCTCATCGCTGAAACATAAAATGGCGGAAGGGCTAAAATCAAGCATAGTTATGTCGTCCATCATGTGGACTCCCCGATGTAGCAAAGTATCTACAAGTACATATAAGTACCCGGCATTCGAAGCACTCATTTCTATGAGTGTCAGTAAGACTTTTGCGTTTCTACTGCATGAAGGAACTGACTCAAGAAGATCAAGGCGGGCCATGTAGCATTTTCTACGATGTAATATTAGATGTTAGGAAATTGAATTTTACTCGCTCCATATGCATATCAAATACTCTTGAATGACTTTTTCTTATTGGAAATATTGAGTACACACACTGGGGCTGGCAGGAACATGTACAATATGGTACAAGTTATGGACAACGAGACGTACTTGTGGGTACAATATTCCTTTACTGACTGATGTTACTTTGTGCCAGCGCATGCCAGTACGTACAGAAGTAGTTAGTTCTTACCAAGTTTGCCTTGCCCCTCTAAAATTGAGTTCCCCTCTTATGCTTGCCATTTCCTCCCTCCTTCTCTTCTTCTTCCTCTTCCTTTTCTTCTTTATCCTCTGGATCCCCCCACCCTGAGATATCTTTCAAAATTTGCATCTATGAATGGCCCCAGTTTACAGAGTCTCCTTCTTCAGGACTCGAGAGAAGAATCTACATACGACATTAGGGAAAGCTTAAAGCTCCTCCTGTATACGGGAGGTCGAATCATGAAGGAAAGTCCAGGGCTTCCTACCGCAAAAGAGCCGCCATATAATACAAGCAAGGTGCAATACAACGTTACATTTGTGTTCATCAAAAACTAATCCTCTTCTCTATTGTGATCTGACTGCCATATCGTGTTCACTCAAACTTATATCAAAGCTTGTTCCAACCATAATAAAAGGTAAGCCTGGAAGGGATCGAGGTCATATGCAGATATTTTCTGTATCAAGGTGTCTTATCTTGATAAAACAGCATATTCTAGACCCGGGATATTAAGAAGAAATGGAATGACACCATACAGGACGCTACTTCGTCGGCCACGGTGGCCAACCATTTCCACCCTCTCATTATTCTTACTATTGCTTTATTAGGTTGGCCAGACTGCTTATCGAACTCGAATGGACACACATATACGCAGCTTCAAGATCGGATTCAATGCCTACCAAAGCGGACACCCGGGTATTCACCTCAACAACAAAACCTCCTGTTGGTGACCATCGAGATCGGTTCCTTTTATTCACCTTACCTTCAGCGGCTTTAAATCTCTGCTTTTCCGATTCCATCCATCTCTTTTCAGTCTTCATATCTCTGGCCTCCGACTTTCGCTTTATCGATATCTCTTCGAAGCTGTAATGCCATTCAATATCTAGTTCTACACCCCGTTCTGCCGATCATGACCACTCAAGACTCAACCGGGGAGAGTGCACCTGAGAAGCCTCTGGGAGATAGAAACCAATGCCGGGATTCCTTGGTGTATATTAGCGATTTCGAGCCTTTCACAACATCGCTGCATGGCCTGGGATTGATGGATTATCCGGCTTAGTCCCATTGACACCATCCGTTCTACCAGATCACGCCCGCATATATGTGTGATCCGACAAAGAGTTCGGCGTGGGGAGAATGACAAAGGATATCACTACCGAGCGTTATATTTCTCCGAAAAGGCTACGGCCTTCATCCTATCAGCCTCCTCTCTCCCGGCCCGGATAGGCGTTATAGTCTGGACCTCCAGCAATAGTTGGAAATCGCTCGGGCTTTTGTCCCAGGATCATGGTATGTGATAGTTAGATACCAAAGAGCACCAAGTGGGATTTAGAATCTTTGATTCTAAATAGTATGAGAGTGTCCGTGATGGCTGTGTCTGTGATGGCTGTGTCCATAATGGCTGTGTGCCCGTGATAGCCGCATGCCCAGAGAACTAACAGAATACAACTAATAATTTTTCTAGTAAAAGCATACACTTGATTTGACAACACGTTAAAGATCCTTGGTTTCATTATAGAGGTTCCCGCCGCCATATAGGCGACTATGATTATCCCCAAAGCCATTGATAAATCTCGGCGGACTGGGACATATAAATGTTGGCAAAAATGTGGTTTGAAGTGATGTTGTTGCTGCTGTCGTAGAGAGACCAAGGAGAAGACGATTCTCCCGGTCAGCAAGCCATCCAAAGACGCGAAGGGGAACATCAACAGAGTCTCAGAGGTAAACAGTCAGCAGGAGTCTAATATTAGCGATGTAGAAGCAGGGATGTCAAGTTCAATTAGGCTTCAGCCGGTTAATCAAGAAACGAGACCCAGCCGCTAGAGACGATTCTAATGAGTCGTAGAGGATTCAGTCCCAACCTAGAGCAATTCAGAGGCGCTCATGGATGGCTACCTAATATCTTATTTGTTTTGAAGAATAGGGTTTCTTTTTTCTTATGTCCTTGCTATCCATGATACCAACCTGTCTACTTTTAGACCCCGCATTCATGTTTACGATTCAATGCTGTTCCAGCTTGCAGGCCATTTTGATTTATAGGTATGATTCTTACTGACAGCATAAGCTCCTACTATTCTGAAGGCTGCTCTTGTGCTTAGAAAGATGGTCGACAGACCTTGACATAATAGACTTATAGTAGCTATCATTTTCGAACCTTGAAAACTGAGATCTAGAGCAGTCTGCCGATTTCATTACAAGAGCTTAACTCCAATAAACAGAATACAGATAATTAGTGGAATTGTCAATTCTACACCTCTATTGTCGACACAACGCTACAAAGTAAACATCGAGCGTCAGTGCCATGCCATTGCTTCCCGATAGTATGGAAGTTGAACCGATACTGGGTTATTCAGCAGTTTAACGGGCGGTACTTCATAAACAGGGGGTCGTCTAGAAAGCGATCTGAGTGCGATGTTGACACCCCGGATAGCTGGCTCCATACGACATATTTGCATCTTGCGATTTTGCCTGGGAAATGGACTACGAATAATTGTGGTTCTCATAGGAGACTGCTGGATTTGAGTTGCCGCACGAGAAGCTTCAGAATAGAAGCTTCAATCAAATCTCTTATCCTCAAAGATAGATTTTACAACTAAGATATATGATACTCTTATTGTTAAAAGTTGTCTACAACTGCACAAGAGGCTATAGTAATATATTATCCAAAGTACGGAGACTTGAGAGCATGAAGCACCGCCAACATCTATTTCCAAGACCACTAACTGCTAAAGACGATAGAGAAAACAAAGCAAGATGGATGGCTAGAAGCCAGAAGCTGAGCTCTTATTGATATGAAGAGAATTTTTCATGCTTTTTGATTTAAAAAAATATATAGGATAATGTAGAATACTTTTCGGGTCAACTACTTTGATCATTAGGCACCGTAGGCCTCGAATTAGGGTCTCGAATAATTAAATGCAGAGCTGCGGGACTCGGTCCCACCTTCACGATACGAATCTATGCAAGATAACTCGTCGGGTATCTATACACGAGCAGCTGCGACATATGCATATCAAGATGGGCGCAGGATCATACGAGATGCGGAGCCATCGGACATATTCTGTTATAGGGTCACACGAAAGCGGAAGAAACTGCGGTCAAGATCTTAATGCTTTAGCCCCCAAATCTGTCGAAGGCTGCATATGATATCAGGTTGCTGTTGTAGTCCTTGCCGGGCTCCAATGATATGCTAGTTTTCCGAACTAGCAGTGGCTCCTCCGTATGGGTACAATGGCGTCCCTTCGTCGCTACGGTCAGCCAAAAGGGTACACAGGTCGTGACTGGGTGCCAGTAAATGCGAAGTGTATGAAACCTGGCTGTTAGCGTGCGGCCTAGCTCGAACACTGTGCAGACTTGTTAACAAGACTCGAGTGTTTGACTAAAGCATTTGAGAAGGGTATAGCACAAAACATCAGGTCAGGCAATGGTAATGTTAATCTACATTAAAGTACTCCATGAGCTGCAATGTAATAGATTTGCAGCTTCTAGGTGATAATAGAAAGCATACCCATATCTCGCCAAATAAACGGAACTCGCCATATCCATCCATGGATATAAACGTTACCTGGCGACACTGATATCGCCAATCCTGAGGCACCCATCGCTTCTTCAAATTACGAAATTGAGTTTCCCAATGTGGATTCGAACATTAGCCCTCGGTTAATGCAACCGGGGACCGGGGTGGGGGGAGCAAAGCCTGACGTTGTCCGTGCCATTGTCATCCATTGCCATATTACGACATACCAGCCGGCACTATTGATTCGAACTGTGGGGCGAATTGTAGATCAATACCAAGACACTGCAAAGACTGATGGAAAGAGGATTCAATAGTGCGAACCAAAGTTTTGACAGTCCCACCCTTCTCACCTGCGGAAAGGTTGATTCGACCCCAAATCCTAGGTAGGATTGAAGTACCCAAGGAGGAAGGAGACAGATCTGTCAAGGCTAGTCAATGTTACATGGCCGCCTAGAGAACTTGGGAACCAGACAGGCAGAATGCAAAGGCTAGAGCAATAACCAGGCGTCCTGACATGTCATATTTGCAATATTTCTCCGCGTGGTTGCTTTTTCTCCAGGGAATGACGGATTAAAATAAATAAATGAGATGAATGAGGAAAAAATTACCAATGAAAAGAAAGCATCGAATCCACCAATCCAATCTCACCAGTTCATTGGCTCACATGCAACTCAACAATGAACGCCCTGGCGAACCCGATCTGCGAGCGATCGCCATGCGGCTTGACACACGATAGCTCACATCCCGCCACAATTGACAGGTCCAACTGGGCCCAACCCCAAGTTCGTCACTTTATCTAACGTGACGCTGCGTACCCCGCATGCAGCGGCGGCGGCTGTGACACTCTATCATGCAGTAGGCTGGCATGGTTGTCAGGGATTACACCGCCATGTTAGCGGGTTAACTGCGTGAGATGCATCAGCTGCCTTGATTCAAGCGCTAGCTTTGAACGGGGATAATATTCTCAAGAGTTCTGATTCGGTGCCCTGTTGTGCGATCACGATAGGAACCTCGTTCCCACGATTGAACATAGTACCACACGTCCATCCCCAGTATTCAAGACGTGACTGCACCTTTGCATACCCGCACTCAATCTTGGGCTGCCGCTTGTCTAACCCTGGCCCGTAGTGAGCAAATACAGTATGCACATTATTATTTTCGCGCGCTGCTTCGGCCAATTGACCCCATCCGGATAAAGCGGCTTTTCTTGATGTGCAGCACTATGTGCTGTACGGAGGGCTTCGTACGTGCTTTGTTGCATGCGCGTAGTGGGGATGTCCGAGGCAGTGTGGGCTACATCTTACGCCAGATCAAGCCACTGGCAATTGGAGGTTTTAGGCTTTCCTAACTCCCCTAACTTTGCCAATACCAAGGGTCCCTTAATCCGGCCCCCTTCAATTCCAAGGCTTGCCATGCTGCCTGAGATCCACATAAGTAGGAGACTGTCTACGCCCCGTTACCCCTGTCATGTCCATCGGCTCTAGTGTGAGACAACAGCCACAGCTCCATCTCTCGGAGTCAGAGTGGACCGCTCCGGCTTCGCGTGCAGAAATATGGTTCAGCGTATCACAACGCACGATCCCTTCCTCACATAACCTGGGACACACCAGCTTGGTTGTCGCACGCCGATAATTCTCCATGCGGCGGCAGATCACTGCCAGAGTGGATTAGGCCGGACGGGCTTTTCACGTGGCAAGTCAATCCTGGGCGATGACTGGGTCAGTGAATCTTCCGGCCTGAACTTTATCTCCAGCGATGGCGTGCCCCGTTCCGAACGGGGAGATTATTCTCTGTTCATCCTAGTTTCGGATTAGGGCCGCCTGACTGGAGGGGAGTTGGGCCCATCAAGTCGAAACCAAAGCCTCGACAAAGGTTCAAATCTAGGACCGGGCGAGTCAATCAAGGAAAAAGAAAAAGAAAAAGAAAAACCGTGCTCCTCAGGTGCCAGCCTTGTGTCATTGAATCCTGTTGACATGTTGACAGCCGTCAAGCTGTCTCGGCGAGTTCAGGGCTTCGGTTCATGCCCCGTGCCAGGGCCGTGGACCAGACTACCTGCTGTCAAAAGGGGTAAGTCCGTAGGCTACCCAAGATGCGATGTACGAGGCTAACCTGGAGAGGGCCGGCGTCATGAGGAAAAATGGGGCTGCTATACAAAGGCACAATCGCGATCGGATGTGATTTTTTTTCTTTTTTTTTTCTTGGAAATTTCCAGTCGGTATCCTTGGATATCTGGGCCGTGGTGGGCCCGCCGGGCGTGGCAGGTCAGAGAAGATGCAATATTAGGACTGAGAACGGATCCATGGACCACCATGGTCCAATTATTGAGACGATCCAGTATCTGTCATAGCTGAAGATTGGTCTGTCAGAAAGCCTAAATGCGCTGACAGAATATTCGGGACTGAACTATTTTCCGTTTGGTATAGCAGAGGGGACAATGCAGAGCCTCCAGGTACCGTATTGGAGACAGTGGAGCAAGCTTGGTCTGTATATTAAATAGCAAGGCTGCAACCTGGGCCAAGACTCTTAAGACCGTTTTCGGTATCGAGACTTTGGGCTGCCACGAGGCGTGTTTGAAATGCCTGGGGTCCGGCAATTTCGGGCCCCGGCAATGAGTTGGATTCTCCCAGTTTCGCAGATTGTTCAAGGGGGCCGAAGATGATCAGCGCCTGGATTTGCTCAAAAAGTGGCTCTTTTGTGCCACTGGCGTGAATTGTGATCCACGTTTCCCGTCATGCGAGCAATCTTACGGGATCGTCCAGTGTTTCCTGGGTGGGGAGTGATAAACATCTAAACTCCCCACTCTCGTTTTCCAGCTACGAATGATCAAGTGACTACTCCGCAGCAGGGACCGGCCTTTCCAGGTTGAAAATGATCTTGGCACTAATAAAGTGTCTCTAGCATGTAATTTGGTAAATGTTGGTAGCTGTCGTGGTACCCGACGTACATCGTGTCATGTAAATGCAATGCGGAAGCCTTGCAGCTGGACCGATCTAAGTAGCATACAACGTGAAAAGGAGGGGGGAAACCAATGATACTTCCAATGCCAATAGATTCCGAACAATCACTTCTCCGATAAACACGCTAGGTAAATTGTAACCATAAAAAAGAAAGGGTATCAATATGTGATATCTGAAAGTCCCAGCTCCCCTCATGCCCCATGCCACAAAAACTCATCAAAGAAACCCAATATCCAAACATGAAAAATAAGAAATAAAAGGGAAATAAGGAAATGAAGACTGCAATCCAATACATGTCAGAAAGAAAAAAAAAAAAGCCAATGCCAGTCTATCTCCACCTTTGCCATGTGCAAAATGAACAACAAGACCCCATAATTCATGAAAAAAAGTGTAACAAAACGTATCGTAATCCAGATGAACGCTGACGTTGTCAATGCGGTATATCGTGTAGCCAGAACATATTAATATGGCGAGGAAATAAATCAGAAAAGAAACAAAGCCCACAAAAAGAAGGCCGAGAGGAGGAGACTGAAACGGACACCGGGGGTCTGTCGAAGCCTGCTGGAACAGAGCCACTGTGGAGCTGGTCTGAAGCACTGGTGCAGATTAAGTAGCACCACGCATACGATCTCAGAACAAGGTTCAAGAGTGAGGCGATGGTAACTCAGACCCCTGATCAATATCACTGAATGGCGACTGCCTCGAATCATCCCCACCACCACTCCTCATCTGGTTCCGCAACGCAGGCAGCTGTCGCCGCCGCGCATTGATAAACCAATTGCTAATCTGCAAAATACCGTTAGCCTCATATTCAGTAGCCCTCACATCTCGCCATAACATTTCTTACCTGACTGATCGACAAACCCGTGCGCGTCATGAACATCTGCTTATCCTCCTCGCTAGGATACGGATGATCCAGATGCTCATGAAACCACGCACGTAGGATATCCGTAACGGGCTTGGGTAGGTTCCCGCGCCGCCGCTTTCCCTTTGGATCATTGGGGTCTCCCATGACCCCGAAATTTGCCTGCGGGTGGCCCCCCATCATCTGCGGTGAGCCGTGCTCGGCGTCTCCATAGGGCATTCCAGGATGTCCGTAGCCCTGCGCGTGCATCATCGGGTGGCCGTATGGTTCTGGTCGTCGGTCGCTTACAGGCCCTGGTATAGGTGCCTGGCCTCTGTAGTCGTGTGCGTATGGGTCCGATCTGGGGCCCATCCGATTGTCTGGCATGGATTGAAGGTCTCGAATTGGTGGTAAAATGGGGCTAGGCCCCCGGGCTGAGTGCTCGCCCATTCGCATTAAGTGGTCATTCATCGGCGACGCGGGCTCGCTAGGCCGAGTTGTATATTCACGATGGTCTCTGTAGTGCAGTTTTGCGTTGGGGTTGTAGCCCGGAAGTGAACGTGGATCGGCGGCCATGTCGTGGCCTGAAGGCGGACGGTCTTGTGATTGTGGTCTTGAATTATAGTATGTGGAGGAGTCAATCTCATCGTGAAGGTGTGGGGGGAGTAGCTGTGTATAAGTTTAGTAAAACTGGCCTTCGAGAATCGTCCTGGCGCATGGCGCATGGATCCATACCTCTCGAAATGATGGAAGCTGTTGCGAATGACCAGTGGTCGGCCGGCTTGTATAAGAGATAGCCATTTCGTCTTCGTCCGCCTCGCGGGGCTGTGACATAGACAATGAATATGAATGAAGGATTAGGGAGAATATAGCGCGTATGTATCTGGACCTCTAGGGATGGTTATTAGAGCGCATTCAAGATCAAGATAAGGTATATAACAAGTTGAATGACACGGGCAAGGAAGATCGGGAATAAGGAAATAGATGAAGGATGAGCAGTCTGACGGGGGCGATGAATCAGGAACACACCTGGGAAACTAGGCTGAATTTACGTTGACATCGCCGAGCGGGCAAGATATGCAAGGTTGGGGAATGAGAAAATGCGGTTTGGGGAGCAAATAATGCAGGGCCAGTACTTTTTATTTAAATTAAGAAAAAAGACAATCCGAGGCAAGACCCAGTCCAAGTCCATGGAAAGCAAGAACAGGGGGGGGGGAAGACCCAGAAAAATGACGATCGTGGACAGGAGTGGGTACAAGGAACCACAAACTACGGAGCCACCGGTGCCTCAAGGCATGCAGAGCGGAGAAGAGGGGTGCACATCGCTAGAACCCTATGGAGCATTTCTTAAGGTTGAGATTGACAGATTGCGCCAAGAGTGGTTCCTGTCATGGGTACAGTATTACGAGGGACTCCGGGTCAAGGGAGCTAACTTTTCCTCCCCGAGTGGCTGGAGAAGAGGGCTAGAGGGAGACCCAATTCCATTGCCTTGGACCCTGAGGAGCATTTTGTTCGATTATTCTATGGCGGCAAACAGAAGGGGACTCAATAATAATACATCCATAGAAACGGCCGTGTGAGATTCCCAAAGTGGAAAGTGATTGGAAAAAGTAAGCAAAAAAAAAGTAAAAAGTGTAAAAAAAAAAAAAGAATAAGCCATAAATGGGGAATTCTAAAACCTAGTAAAATCTGGCCTGAAATTGAATAATGTTTTCTTGGGGGGAAAAAAAAAAAAAAGAACCCTGCTCCACTCCATGCCCTCCTCGGAGGCTAGAAGTGGTACGCATTGTTTGGCGCCGCCCGTATACACCATACAGTAGTTTGGAGAAATAAATACCGAGGGATCAGCCGATTCTGAAATGCAATCTGAGATTGGCCGGCTCCAGGATTCTCCAGTTATTCGGATCTGAATTTCTAGGGTTTCGAATTTTGGGTACTGTGGTCTCTACAGTTAACGGAGCTAGACCGTCTCTGGTAATTAATACAGAGTAGGGATAGGAATAGATCGGGATCTCTCCAGCCCTAGAGCCATGGAGGCAGCCAAGAATTGAATAAGAATTCGTAAAGTACGAGTTGACCATGATATTCCATCGGCAAGCCCGGAATTCCAGGTCCAAAGTACGCGGATGATCCCGACTGTGACCTCGAGACATACCGAAGTTGGGGGTTGGGGCAAGAATTGTAAGGGAGATGCCGGCAGCGACAGCCGCAGGGGTTGAAGCAGACAGTGGGGGCATTCTGCCATTCACGATGTTCCTGAATCAAGCTGAACTTAATTAATTCAAATACTCTAGGCCCATGAATAGATTGCTTTTTCAGTGGACCCGGGTTTAGTGGTTGAGGCCCGATTACCCTTTTACCCCGTACTAACCCTACGTTTGGAAACCAGATCCTTTCAGAACGCGTTGGGACGAACTTTAATAACCGATCGAAGCGTTCCTCTGCAAGCCAACCCCGGGTTGATGTCAAAGTCAACGCTCCATAACCGCAATTTGTGGTGTCCTGGAAGCTTCTTCCAGGAATCCATACAATGTACTCCGTACATTACTCTGTACGCTCCGTACGGTCTTCTGGTCTGGTGACGATCCCCGGCCCCTCACTGGGGGAAAGGAGGTAGGGCTCCACATCGCAGCTTGTGTCAGAAGCCCGTTGTGGCTTGCGACTGGTTACCATCAGATCGTGACCCTGTGCGATGGGAAAGGATATATCCCGGCCGACTGGGTGAGGATAGAAATACCAGCCGATTGTTTGCCTGTTGTCTTATTTGCCTCTTGGGCAGTCATCTGTAAACCATGCTTCCCCCAGACACGCTGGATCGGGGGGGGGGAGGGGGGGTTCCTAGATCGTGACGGGTAAGTAAATCGCGATCGCTGCCAAAGCGCAGAGATGCGGAGGATCAAAAACGCGAGGCTAGTTGGGGCTGGTGCGGTATCCGTGGATGCAGCGTCCTTGGCATCTTGATATCTGCGCAGGGATAGGCGGATCGCCGAGGGGTTCTTCAAATCGTCTCCACTTCCTTCGAGATGAACCAGACCTTGGCGGGATCCACTGGTCTCTTGTACGTCAGAGATCTGCCCTGTTTCCCTCGGCTTAATGGGTGTTCCCATGAGCATTGGTTGGGGGCTGCATCGGGGGGGAATGTACCCGGGGGATGGAGTCTGCATTGCCGCTACACCTGGTCGTTTTGGTGACATTTTCTCATGCATATGATATCTCGGGTTATTTTTGCTTTTGCGAACTGACGTGGTAATGGAAAAAATTGAACAAGTGAAGGTCTCTCCAGGCATTGCTTCTTGTCTCTCTTATTGGTCCTAATTCAGGGCTGTGGCCGATCGTCAACCCGGTTTGCCCTACAGTGTTCGACCCTCTCTGCACTACCGAGTATAGGCGGCTCGCGTATCGTCTACGATACGAACTCGCCTTGGAGTTCAACTCGAGGCCTCCAATTACAGGTCTTCCGAGCCTCCCCCATATTTGTGGCTCTGAGATTGCCAAAACTCTAGACCCTCTAGATTTCCTAGTCAATGGTGGACCGCCCGCGCTGACAGCGACACCAACCTCGGCTCTCCTCTGTAGTTATTCGCGCGCTATTGGAGGTCTTCCCAAGATCCTACAGCGGGGTACCCTTCAGAAATGCAAGCTGGCAACTAATGGGCCGTGTGATCCACGCGTGAACCTTGGGTCCAATCAAACCCTGGTCAGACAACAATAACTTAGTAGAGAGGGGGAACGAGGGTGGGGAGGAGCAAGTAGCCCACCTGCCTTGCTCGGCATGCGACCGCGAACTAGTCAAAACATGGGTCACGATGTGCCTGACCCGTCAAGATGCAAGAAAGGGCCGCCCCGAAAAGACGTGGAAGACGTACATGTCCGTTCGACTGGAGGATCCTGCGGCCAAAACGTAAATCCAAGGGCCCAGGCTCATTGTCTCCCTCAGCTGACATTTCGCGACGGTTGAGCATCCCTGTCAATCTCATCAATGTAACACTCAGATCCCTGGCACGCGGGTGTGCGACGTGCGCGACATCCCCGACCACATCCGCTGGATTTTTCGACGCCGTGTTTCTCACGTATTGCAGAGGTGAAAAGGTAATCATGGCTGCATGCTCCACTGTACCAAAATCAAGGTTTGAACCGGCCCGTCACTGAAAAAGCCTTCCTGCTGAACTCGGTAGTCAGCGCCGGCCCTTAGGCGATTCAAACCTCTAGAGCAGACGCCACACGCGATAAACTAGCAGGCGTCAAACTCAGAGGCTAAGATTCTTTTGATCCACCGATCAAACGATCTACGGAAAATCGCCCATTCCCCCTTTCGGAAACGGGAGCGTAGTCCGCTACGGAATTCGAGACCCATCCAGCCTCCACGAGGCCTCAAGATACTCAGGACATTTCCTAATGTGAGTCTACATGTTGTCTCGCTATGTTTCGCTCGTCATTCAAGGGCGACATCGTAGATCTAAAGTACCGAATATTCCGGCCGAACTGTGGTTTTCGGCTCTTGCGGTGGAGCGCCCTTACTGAGGTTACCGAGAGGATAGGGATTGGATATTGCGACCGAACTATTCCGCAGCTAAAGCATTTATAATAAGGAGAGGTCTGTAAATTGAGAAGGCTTTTTTTATTACCACTGATCACAACCAGTTCAAACACAACCAATACCTTAGCAAAAGAAAAAGGAAAAATAAAATAAAATAAAATAATTGTGGAACCTTGCGACGCTTAAAGATGACCCCAATTTGCCACGACATTCGGTAGTACAACAGAATAAAGACATACATAATTCCTCCATAATTCGCTAGCAGATCGGCATTCCTGCTGCTGTCCTCCATTCGCGATATCCGCGATCGTGCATAACATGGAGCAGGGATGTCGATCCTCGGATCTTGCTCCAGGGATTTGCGTATGTATGATCGGGTAGGGAGGAATGAGCGGAATATTTGTTCCATCACTGCGGAACTCATAGCGCAAGGCTCTCACACAGGAATTTGTCATCGTGCAACCCTCTGTGCCCGGTGCTTGGGTATGGCCGATCGTGTTCGCCCTCATTTTTTGGGGTTTCCTGTCCGCGGCAAGGAAACCTTAATTCCTCTTTTTACCTTTTTATTTGTTCTCTTTTTTTTTTTGCTTTCTTGGGAGGTTTTGTGCATGCAACTCTGATTATCCTTTTTAACTTTTTGATTTGTCTAGTATGGCTCATGATTCATGGCGGATCACCGATCATCGATCGATGACGGCTAAAGAGCGCTAAAGCAAAGCCCGAGTGTCGCGGTCAGATCACTTACGTGCTGGCACTAACGAAGTAGTGTCGCTTTCTTTTTCATTGACGTCTCCATATTTTTAGGGCTTCAATGACGGATTTTATATCCATTTATCACATTATTTACTAAATATGACAGTCAACTGGGCTACTTCACACGGAGTATACGCTAGCAAAAAAAGAAGGAGCGGTCTCCTAGACCCCGAGTCACTCGGACCGAGTATCTGATATATTTGAATCTTGGAAATAAAAAAGAAAAAGAAAAAGAAAAAGAAACTAGTCGCCAACGGTAGTATTTCATTGCGTCAAGCACACCCTGGTTCATTGGCGTCTTTTTTGTTTGCGGTGGCTTCTCGGACCGACCACCACGACCCTGACTCTGGGCTCATAGCCCACCCGGAACCCCGGTAATGGGTGTGATGGTAACCTGTAAGGCGATATTTCAATCGCGACCACGCCGGTCGTCTGGCAAATATCAAGAATGCGAGGGGTGCTATCGTTCATGCAGGGCGCCCAGTGGGAAGCAAGGCAATACGTTCGCGGGATCTGAGTTTGCCTGTCATGACCGGGGAGGAAGTCACCCGTTCCAACCCCCTGGTTGCTGGGACTTGAAAAAAACATCTAGTATCACTTTTGAGGCACATGTCCACGTATGATCTACATAGCTGGTCTGCAGTACGGAGTACTCTCCGTACTTTATGAAATAACATGGCGTGCACTGTTCCCTTCGTATCGAGGCCTCTGAAGATCGGCGCTGCCGCTATAAACCCTATCTTGACACTAGGTTCTCTCCGGGATTTTTTTAGCAAATCAAAAAGTCAGCTCAGGCGCTCAAGAGACAAACTTGCGTGCATCTGAAAATCATGCCTCGTCGCTGTGGGCCAGTAGCAGTACTCGTTGCTCATGGGTCCCCTGTGAGGTGCCAGCTATTTTGCAGCGATCGCCCGCGATGAGGTGTCAATGATCCTGCGTCCTGCACTGCCTATTCGGGTAGGAAGATACCGGGGGTGGACACTGTGGTTGAGGTCTCGTCCATATATACAGGGCGCCTCGTATGAGACACAAGATCTTAGGCCCCGGTAGAATGTAGTATCTTTGTTACGGAATGTCTGCTACCTGGTTATTTTGTCGTTATGTTTGCTTAAGGCCTGGTTGCAAGGGCCCTGGATTCGTAGCCTAGCATACCCCTGTCAAGCGGGTAACAAAAGTACGGTGTGGCTTTGGCCGTGATGACACCTGTGGCTCAGGTTCAGCTTGCAGTGGCGTAGTGCATAGTAAATAGTTGGGTGTTAATGGCTGCTGGGGCGCTATCCCTCGATTCTTTGATCCCATGCCGGCTTCTCCGCGGAGAGGCTAATAGCTGTAACCTAGGCTAGGGTATAATATGGAAATATGCAACTATCCATGGATGGGTCTCAGTAGTAAGACAGGGTTTCTGTAATGAGATGTCGAATGACAGTGCCCACGGCTGGTTCCTTGTTATATATACCCTGCACCCTCGTTTAGCACGTTTTGTGGCTGGAAGGAGCGGGGTGATGCTAGAGGGCTGGTAGTACAAAAAATGTTTCAATAATTCTTGTATATTTGGGCATCTAAGATAATTAGATACCACCAAGGGATCAATGATACTGCAGACTTGAAATCTTGATGTATCCTCATTTTTCTGCACCATCTCTATATTTTGACACATGTGTATTTTCTCCATGGATGATGCTAGGCATTAAATATCTCATTTCTTGCCGAGCTCTGCGGCCCTCTCAGTAGCTGCCTTGACGGCCTTGTCGACAATATCCTTGAATCCAAGACCCTCAAAGGTCTGCAGTGCCGCATGCGTAGTTCCATTGGGGCTCGTTACGTTTTTGCGTAGCTGACTAGGCTCATCCGATGACTCAACCAACATCTTGCCTGCTCCAAGGCAAGTCTGGGTAGCCAAACGCGTAGCCTGGTCCTGCGGCAAGCCGAGGGCAGTCGCGCTGGCGACAAGGTGCTCGACCATAGCAAAGAAATAAGCAGGTCCAGATCCTAATGTAAACACGTTAGCTACGCCCTTTCCCGTACACACACAGGCAAGTAAATCATTATGCATGTGTAGCATGTCCAACCCAAATCACCAACACAATCCCAGTGAGAGAACCAACGCCAATTCCAAGGGGCGAGGGGGAAGAAGGGAAAAGAAAATTACTGACCAGAAAGCCCCGTCACTACATCCAACAATTCCTCTTTCTCCACCCACTCCGTCGCTTTACTCACACTCCCCAGCAAAGCATTAACCAACTCCTTCTCATCTTCAGTAACATCCGCACTTGCAAACGCCCCCGACGCGCCCTCCCCAACCAAAGCCGGCGTATTCGGCATAACACGCACAACATGCGGCGCCCTCCCATCCTGCGTCCTCGCCCACTCCTGCAAACTGCTCAACGTGATCCCCGCCGCAATACTAACAACAACAGGCAACTGCTTGCGCGCGGACCAGCTCGCACCCAGCTCCTCGCTAACCGTCTGCGCAACCTGCGGCTTAACAGCGACAATAACCAGGTCTGCGTCTGCGGCAGCCTCGACGTTGGAAGTGGTCGTCTGCACCCCTGTCTCGGCGAGCTTGTTGCGGTTGACGTCCCAGGGCTCGGAAACAAAGATGTTCGACTTGGACACGCCCTTTGTGAGGAGGCCGCCGATGATGGCGGAGGCCATGTTGCCGCCGCCGATGAAGGCAAGTCTGCTTTGTTGGAGAGTCGACATGGCTTTTCCTGTTGAGGAGGTGGGAGGCGCGGTGGTGTTGGTTGTGTTGGACATTATGATTATGCTGAGTCTCCCCCGCTTCGCTGTCTTATCAGGTGGGGCAGGCAAGAGCTCGTATGGGCCGATATCGGTGAGAGTCGCGCAATTGAGGGAAATCAGGGTCTGAAAATATGAGAATAAGTTGATTGAGTTAATTCAGACGAGACTGCGAGGATTTCGTGATTTTAAAGGCTTGGTTTTTTTCGTCGTTGCGTGTTGAATGGACTACACGTGACTTCTTATCGACCGGGCCGGTCTACCGGCAGCTTGTGGCATCTGGGGATGAAACGCGGGGCATTGAGTCATAGAAATCCCACGCGAGTCACTTGGATAGTGGGAACTAGCTTGTGGACTTCTAATTCTGGGATATTATTGCGTGGCTTTAATAGTGCGGGCTCTGTCGCGGAGGGGAAGGGGGCTTTGGAATAGTGACCGCGATCTTGTGCACTAACAGACAAGTATACCTGGGTAATAAATTAGTAGTTTCGTGTTGTTGATGAGCAGAGTAATGGATTACATTGAATATAGCTTTTTAATAATCCATAGTAGTCCAAAGATCAATACGAGAATTCCAATTTGACCTGATGCTAGAAGAGCCGATGTTGCAATTGGGATATACTCTCTTCTCACGAACTGCTGTTCTTGAGGTCAAAATCAGAATACAGTATCAATATGGGAAGTTATTTGAAGTCGAACAACAGGCCTAGCCAATTCCTACATTTAAACTCCCACCATAAGCCCTTCAGAACATCCGGGGGTAAATCTGCATGGGGCTATATGGGTGTGTATGCCAAAATATTAGAATCCATGGGATTGCTCTCCGATGTTGCTCTTGGTAAGAAATATTATCTTGTCCAGCCGAGTTTTAAGAGAAGAGAATTAATCAGCCCAAGCACGAAAAGAATTGTTCAATGAAAGAGAACTTCTTCAATTCATATATTCTGAATCTGAATGACCCGCGCAGAAATTGGTAATCCAACTGAAAGCGTTAATGATTCTAAGCCGCCCAGATAGTAAGGAAATGAAAGTCAAATGCAGGCCCATCGAACCAGCTAGGCACTGGGCAAGGACCAAAACTCAAAGAAACGAAGCCATCCCGCTAATGTACATGACGATTGTAAGCTTAGTGGCAGTAATCAGCCAGAATTTTCCGAAGCTATGCATGAGTGCACAGTGGGTAAGACAAGGTTATCACCACAAAGCCTGTTTTGAGAAGAAAACCAGATGCAAGTTATGTATGGTCAAGTCAAGTGAAAGTGAATTTGTGTGCCAAGAGACTCAATCGTAAAACCAATCGCAATGAGCTCGTAGGGTATGTAAAAATGTGAAAGATGCCGGGGTATCAACATTTCAAATAAAAGAGGCGATTACCAGGTTTCCTGTAATGGGATCAGTAACGTTCGTTTCAGCGATGATTGTGAATCAATACTTACAGCAATGTACTGGCCAGCCTCCCTCTTGCCTTGCCAGAACTGTTCTGCCTCCTGGGAGTTAAGATTTCCCTTGGCCATAGCGACCTCAACAAGTGCAGCCTCTACGCCCTCGCCCATGCCCTTTCCACTGCCACAGACAAAGACACGGCCGTCAAGAGCGTTGATGACGTACCACACCAGGTCAGCCTGGTGGCGAACCTCCTCCTGTACATAGCGGCTCTCACCACGACGACTCTGCACAACAGTACGAACCTTGTCCTCATGGACACCCCATTCTCCACTGTACAGTTCGTCCAACAATGAGTCGCGGACACCCTGGAGAACCCAGACCTTGTTGGCACAGTTGGCAGACTGGAGGCGACGCTGGACGAAACCGCGGAAAGGTGCAATGCCAACGCCGGCACCAATGAGGAGCATAGGTCCATCAGATGCGAAGCGTGTCGCAAGTGGGTTGGCCATCAGACCACGGAACATGGGGATGTGAATATCAAGTTTCTCGCCAGCGGCCTCGGCGGCAATAGCTTTCCGGGCAAGTGACTCGAGATATCCAGAGCTAACACCGGTACGTGAGCCGCCGCGCCAGTCATCGGACTCGGCAACTGTAACAGCGACTTCGATCAGGCGGTGACATTCCTCGCCCTTGAACTGACAAGAGATCTGCGGGTCTTGGGACAAAGAATAGAAACGAGGCATCAGTGTGTTAAGGGTTGAAAGGAGGTGGTCGAGAGGAGGTTTAGAAGAGGGGAAAGCGTGAAGAAGCTGGGAAAGGCTAATGTGAGAGTCGGTGCGAAGGTTACAGAAAGCACCTTGACCTTGGGCAGAGGAGAGAAACTCGAGGATCTTTTTCTCATTTTCCTCAGAAGCATACTCGCTCAAAAGGCGGAACAGGGCTTTTGTTGGTGCATAACTCTGGATATCAGAGCACCAAGTTAGCACCTCGCGGCGGGTGGTGATCAAATCGCGGGCTTTGTCGTCACCCCAGATAGTGGGCCAGCGGCCATTGGTTGTGTGCATGAGCACCTTTTTGTCTCGCATCGACCTGGGCACGCACAGCAGATCCAAGATATCCTCGACTTCATCGTCTTTGTTCTTGGGGCAAACGCCAATTGCGCCGCCCACAACAAAGTCTACCATACCGCTCTCGGCAGGGTAATCGGTGACATCGATGTCGAAATGGTAAGTCCGCTTCTCCGCACCGCCCTTAGTCAACTCTCGGGCAGAGGTAAGAGGGGCACGATATACATCATAAGGAGGATGGGGTTGCACGAATTGCGGGGGATGATCGGCTGGGCCAAGGTCAAAGGCAGCGGCCGATGCCGGAGCGCGTGAAAAAGAGACCGTCTTCGCCGGAAGTGGGGCAATGTTGGAGAGGTCACTATCCAGCGTGAGGAGATCCAAATCCAAATGCAGGCTCTCAAATGCCTTGTTATCTGGCACGGTGATCGAATTGAATCCTGAGATGGGTCCATCGATCGGCTGTAATTGTTGGCCTCGGCAGCAGCCCCCGCCGCAGCATGTGGACCGAACTTGCTGAGTGCCACCTGTGCCCACATTCTCCAGCACCCGTCTCATGTCTTCCGCATTCTGGGAGATGAGGATGGTTGATGCTCGTCGTCGGTGTCCATTTTGTTCCTTCTTGCCATCTGCAAGGTCCTCGCCGAGATGAGAGTCTGGGGGCGTCAGAGGGGTGGTGGGGGAGTTGGAGGAAGTCGAGTCAGACACGGAAGAGGCGCCAGCGCCATTGAAGTTGCTGTCTGTCACGGAGAGGGAGCGAATACCTCTAGGCTCCTCTGGGATTGGGTTGTCTGGGTGGGAGGTTGATGAGACAGGGATCTCCTGGAAAGTGCTCTGGCGGGTACGGCTGGGGAGGATTGAGGTTGGCGGCACGACAATGCCTGAGTCAACGGCGTGAACTGATCGGAGGAGCCAAGTTAGTCTGGAGCGCATGACCGCCATGGTTCAATGCAATAATCGTACGTACCCATTGTGGGGAGAGTGCAGGTCAAATAAGACGCAGAGAGTGGCGGCAAGAATTGAGAAAAGGGTTCTGGGGGGAAGACAGGTTTTAATCAATGCAGTGGAACCATGGAAGTCGGGTGTAGTGCACGGGCTCGAGATCCTGATGATAAGAGGGGGAGAGCAGAGTGAAATGTGGAAAATTACGGGAACCGCACGCCAGAATAGGAATCAAAATTATCTGATTTTGCCACATTCCTGCATACGGCCGGCTCGGTCAGAACGCCGGGTGCATCGTGGGGTAAAGAGATTACGGGTTTTACTACTAAACAAGGCGATGCCCCCAGATCGACCTTGCATGGCTTTGGGTACTTTTACACGTCAGTTACGGCCAGTCAGGATAGAGGGAGATGTCATCGTGTCGGTCTTCTCGGGTATCGTCCACAGACGAGCCGAGTCCCGGATAGCAGACCCGACTGCTGAAGGCAGTCATACGACCAGCCATTCTTCAAAACCGTGGTTTCTGTTTGAATGTGTATGAAAATAAAGAACTCCTGTAAGTTATTCGTCATATAGAAAAGCTAGAATTGGGCTAGAAATAAAAATCCCGATTAGAGTAAGATTCTTTCGATCCGAAAAAGCAAATATGAAAAAAAAAGAAGGGGCCGGCCGCATCAGATTAGCAGTGGGCCGACACCGGAATTCTCGTCCGCGTGTCCGTTACCGCCCATTACGACTTTACTGCGGCCAATTTGGTAATATATGGCGGTTATTACGAGCGGGTGACGACCAGGCGGTGTGGGACCCTGTTATCAATCAATCAGATTAGCAGCGCCCAGACTCTCGCTGCTGTGATAGGTTCAACACTGGATTCTTATTTTGTACTCGCACCCTGTGCAGCCTCCCTTAGCCCCCTGAGATCAACAGTCCCACTTCCTGCATCAGCTCATGATTATCTCAATATGCCCCAACATCCCTGTGACCTGGCTCGTGGAAATCCTCCTGGTGCGTCAACATCCCAAGCCCCAGGCTACAGTGGATATCTCTCTTGAGCTACTCCAAAATAGTAGTCCCTGGACAAGGGCAGTGGGGCGTTCTAGAAGCACTCTATTGCATCCATTAACTGTTCTAGCTCCAAAGTGCCCCTGAAAGTAATGGACGGGAATGTACATGCCTACCGTGCCTGGGTAGGCTTGGCGTAATTGTCGTAAGATGAGCCCTGGAGCTGAACTCACCTGAGCTTTGAACGTCGGAGAGTGAAATATCCGGTAGGTATGCCACTCCCACTGTAACACCTTTCTCCTTCAGGAAGTACCCTGCGTAATATCTAGTTATTTTTGATTGATAACTTAAATTTGGGCTACCAATCAACAGCGAATATCTCAAGTTCCGTAACGATCCCTGTACACTTCGTATTCATCAGTTAGACAATACTATTAGACGGCTCTGATACCGGCAATTATCATGTCACGTCATGAAAATATCGCATTTGTCACTTAAAGTCCCAGTATCTAAATCTACCTCGGCAAGGTTTAGGGTGAGGCATAAATGCCACGGTAGCCCTGAATCGGACTGATGCATAGCCTCGGAAGAGAAAATGTCGGTGGTGTTCCGCGTTACTCTGCGCGAATTCGCGGGCGAACATGCTCGCATATCTATTTTCAATGTCACATATTCCTAGCGTGCAAATCAAACGCCGACAAATAGATACATAATAACCGAACAGCCTCTAGAAAAAGGGCCGGAAATAAACAGTCGGGCATCAACACATTAATACATTACCTTGCAGGGGTCATGAGAGGCCATCTTCTCTCCTGACTAGTGCCACGGGCGGGATGAAATGATGCCGTCCCTTGGCCCAATAATACAGCGTTGCCGATCCAATGACGCCAATGTACATGACAACACTCCAGTTCATCGTCTCTCGCGTAATTGTGGTTGACATGGGGAAAAAAGCAAAAACAAAGACTGGTAGCAAAAATGCTAAAGCGCCAATATTGACCGCCATTCCGAATCGGCCCAGCGACCAACGATGGTGTGGCAGGGATTCGCCTCGGAGCCGCTTCAGGAGCACACAGCCTATGGATACTATATATGCAGACATCAAAGACGTGATTGTCAATGATATCACTGCGTTGAGGGCCACCTGAGAACCAATGTTGATCATCGAAAGGAGCATTGTCACGCCCAAAGACACCATCACCGAGTTCAGAGGGATGTTCCACCCCGGTGTAACCTGCCGGAATCATTAGTGCGGGTTTGTTTGGAAAGGCTCTGGGGAAGTTCTCATCAGGGATAATCCTTACGTATGCAAAAAATGACGAGAACGGAATGCCCTCGTCTCGGGCGAATGACCAAAGCTGGCGCGACGCTGTGGCCACTTCTGTGATTGTGCTGGCGGTCAGTGTCACGATAAGAACCGCTGTCATGGCATTCGTGGCAGCTAAACTGCCGGTTGTATTATAGAAGATTTGGATGAATGGGAAGCCAGTAGAGCTATCCAAAACTTGCTCAACCTCTCCCAGGGTAAAGCATAGTGTGACAAGCATGATGAATCCAAGGATTCCGTTTACAGCCACAGAAGACATCATAGCCTTGGGTAGAGTCTCTGAAGCATCTTTGATTTCTTCAGCTATTAAAAATCAGTAAGCGACTTAAAAAGTTTCATCGGTTCAGATTCGCCCTGGGTGAAGACTTACACATGTGCACGGAGCAGTCATAGCCTAGCATAGAAGTGATCGTAGTTGAAAGTCCCACCATAGTCGCGGTGCCCGAATTATCCCATCCACCAGCATTGTTGAAATGAGTGAATACGGCTTGAGCATTATTGCGTGGAGCCAATACCCATAGCGGGATGATAATAGCAAAGAGGCCGATGACGTGTATGATCAAGATCAGCCCTTCCACGAATGGCAGGTTTTTGGCAAGGAATGTGTTGAACAGTATAGAAAACGTCGAGATAGCAATTACAAGCATTGTTCCATGCCATCGCTGAAACTCATAATCAGGTTGATTCAAAACAATAAGACCTTGGATTATCGTGCCCGCTAAGTATGCGATTGATACAATAGCACATTGCCAACCCATAGCAGAAAGCCAACCTAGTTACCGTTAGACCAATACCTAGGTAATGTTATACGAGGTTATATTTTCAACGCACCTGTAATGTAGCTTAGAAACTTTTGCCCTCGTTTAGGTGCAAATTCCGATACCCAGTGGTACTGTCCTCCTGCAGTGGGCGCCCTGTGGACATGTCAGTCACCGTGATCCCGGGGCTCATATAGTGAAAGACTGACATTGAGGCCATCTCCGCCACGCTGGCATATACAAGTGAAAAACCTACACAGACACCCACGAAGCCCCATATCAAACCCGCGGTCCCACCATCAGCCAAGCCTGCGGATAATAAACTGAATCTGGGGTAAGCATGTTTGATGGATCGGGATGTTCGATCCATGCATACTGCGGGATCTGGGATATGAGGCAAACTCACGTTAGGATCACTTCCCATGTACAGATGAGTGTACATCCGAAGCCCACAATTGAAATAAAGCGGAAATTCCTCTTAGAAGCATTAGCTATGGTTCATACATATCAGGTGTACTCATAATCACATACTCGAAGAACCTGGACTCTGCCAAGAGCACTCATATCCCGTTGGTCGGCCACGGTTCCCATATAACGAGGTGCAACTAGACCCTTTTGAGGATACTCCTCCACATCTTCATTCCCAGCAACCGTCATTTGGGAATCATTCCTGGACCTGTTTGTCATAGGCATCTTTAGAGGCTGCCTGGAGAGATTTCGCTTTATAGATGTAATTCGAAATTGTGGAGCAGAACGGCTGGCTAAAGGCAAAGAGAAATTATGTTGAACCTTTGGTTCAACAAGTGCTGCATGTATCCTCAGTCCGCCGCCAAATGTCCCTTCAGAGTCAAAATACTCGTAAAATCGCTACTGAACAATAGCGACCATAAGAATCAGTACCAAGGAAACTGAATTGGTAGTGCTTCCTCGAAGCACACCCTGGAGATCATATCGAAGTGATCGAAGCGTGGGAGCAAGGCGTGGCAAGGAGAAATTTTTCGGGCGCTAGCCATGTGGTATACCACAGTCAATTTCAAATGATACATCTGATGTTTGGCACGGCTAGAGGGTTGCAGTGAGTTTAGGCCGCTCTCTCATTTCTCTAGGGTGGCTATCCCTTGAATCGAAACTGGCCTGGTAAATGGCCGGCGCAGCTAGTAGCGGCGCCTTGCATGCCAAGGGATATCTTGCAGCCACCCTTCTTACGTAGCAGGCAACCAAAATAGTTGAGCTGGGTATCAGCATATTAAGGGAATTCTGTTCATATTGCGAGCTTCAAATTAATTAGTAATTACAGGAATATCCAACAAAATGAGTTGAAAACGACCTCGGGATCAAGCAAAGGGGAAGAGAGCACCGTTGTTGAAGAACAAATAATTATTTTTGCCCTGGACGAAATATACTTCAGATGATCTCCGACTGGCTTCGGCGCATTCGGCGTTCGGCCTTTCAAGTTTCATCTGACCTATCATTTGGCTCTAAAGCTCGAGCTCCAAATCCCTGCGCAAATCATCCCTAGAAGCTGAACCCCACCACATACGCCTCTATGCCTAAAACCGAGGCCCAGAGCCGGCTAGGATACCGTCCCTCGCATATTTGTGGCACTTTTGTCAGGGACGGTGCCACATGGTCCTATCGGATGCTTGGGGGTCTGGTCCACGAGCGCATAGTTCGCATGTTGATCTGTAACCCAAATGCAAGAATGGAAACTAGAGGGAGATCTGGAGACGGATGACCCGCTATGCTCATGACGTGAGGGGGCGTTAAAAACAATTCCTCATGGGTGTCATATTAGACAATATTGATTCAGCGACCGAGAATATCATGCATCATCCACAATTTTCCTGCATAAGCACTTTATTCTTGCTTTGGAGAACGCATAGAATTGTGGCCAGAATGATGGCAAATTGTCTCATAATTTGAGAATCGAAAGCTTGGTTTGTTTCTCACATTTCTCCTGATTGCTGGGTCGGCGACCTACAGCAGTTTGTTCGCCCTTTCCTCGATATACATACGATAGCTCGGCCCTGTCCCTCGTTTACAACGGCTGTTTGCACATGTCGCGATTTATCCCGACTGGGGGTATTATCGCGGTTTGTTGTCGCATGTTTTGATATCTGTATATACCTCGGGCGCGATGCTCGACCCCTTGTATTCGCCATCACAGACTCTACTCATCACTGCTCTCAATGCAGCCTCCTGTTTTCCGGCATCTCTCTTAAGAAGCAAAAGACCTGGGAGGATCACATCAACTGGCTACTTGACGACACTTCCACCTGTCATGGGTCCCCATGTGCCCCCTGGCCAGTCTCCGCCATTTGAGGTAGTGGATGACTTACATCACGGAGCGTGGATTATCATAACTGCAGCATTAGGATTGGTGGTGTCGCTGGTGTGCCTTTTGATCAGACTCTATGTACGCCTGATGTTGATCCCCCCTTTTGCGCGAGACGATTTAATCCTACTAGGCGCGACGGTAAGCTCTACTTTTCTCAAACATGTCAATTATTGCTTCTTATCAAAATCCATTGGTATAATAGGCACTTGGCATTGTACAATCAATTCTAGTATTCTATGCATGCTCCCTCGGATTCGGCACTTCAATCTTCATTATCGATCTATCCCGACTGGGGCAAATTCAGGCAGTAAGTAAATTCCCGAATGCCCTCAACCACTAAAGTTAATTAATTAGTTAATTACCACAAGCGATGTGTTTTCTCTCATTGTCCTCTACCTCTCCAAATGCTGCGTCATCGCCATCTACTTACGCCTCACGCCGCAAAAACCGCATAAAATGGCTTCTTGGGCCACTGCAGTAGTATGCACAGCCTGGCTCATACCCGCAATATTCATCTTGCTCATCAACTGCGAGCTTAATAAACCTTGGAGAACACAAGGAGGTCAATGTCGGAACCTGGTGAGTCTAGCGTTATTGGAAAGCTGGATTTTTCCCATCACGAACCAAACTGATGATCGGATGACAAAACTTAGTATCAACGATGGCAGTTTATAGCCAGCGTGGACGTAATCACAGAGCTGGCTCTATTTTTTCTCGCCGTCGCACTTTTGAAAGGGCTATTTATGTCCGTCAAACGAAAAGTTGGAATTGGATTTGCATTCATCTTTCGCTTCCCGTGAGATCCTCCAGACCCCCAATTATCTTCAACCATACGAAGAACATCCAGCTAACCGATACAACGATTCTTCAGTCTTCTTGTTTTTGCCCTCCTACACATCTCCACTCTCAACACAGCTCTTAACGACGAAGACGTAACTCTAGCAGCTATCGAGCCAACACTATGGTTGCAAGTCGAGGTGCACTATGCGCTGGTCGCATGTAGCGTATTCTGCCTCCGGCCTTTCATGGCCGCAGTCAGCACAAATTACGGAACTGCGGGTGACTCGAATCTGGAGAGCAGCGGCTCACGGTCTCGGGCCACAAAAGAGAGTTCAGGATCTAATTCTCGATCGAGGTCTATGACGAGGGTCCGGAGGAAGAGACCTGGGACTGCATCTCAGATGCCTCGCTCCGGATCGAAGGAGGAGCTCTTTCGTGGGAACTCTGTTCGTACCGAAAGGTCTGACGCATATTTTGACACAACGACCCATCACTCTGAAAGGTGCAGGAAAGGCAAGAGAGCAGGTTATCGAGATCAGGACCCTGAGTCTGTGAGAGCGAGCAGTAGAGATCCAGCGGCACGGCTACCCATGCGGAGATCGATGTTCCCTCTGGCTGGATCAGCAAAGGATACTCATAGGATTGAGAAGAACAAAAGTCGGCTCGATGGAAACGAGCCTGGGTCTACACATGATCCAGATGCCATTGAGCTTATGCCACAGCCACGTCGCAAACATGGGTCACAAGCCCTTGATGCTGAATTGGATGGTGAAGAGTTGGATCGAATGGTGATTAGGAAGGAGGTTGGGTATTCAGTCCAGTACGAAGATGAAGAGGCTGAAAGATATAGAGATGACATTTTGAAAAGTAGATCTGACGCAGTGGCTCACATTTAAGACCAGCACTGCAGTTTATCCATATGATAACTAAGTTCCTTGCATAATATATAGAAGTTTTCATTTGCCCCGCTTGAACATGTTTAAAGGTTACTCCAGAATTTATATCCAGGGATAGAACGTCACAGATGTGGGCTCTGGTCAGTTATAACACATTCGCGGCTTGCAGAGGGTTGGTCCATGAACTTTCTGAGTTGGTTTGGATCCTTTGTGGCCTTTTGCTCGCCGACTCGTTGCGAACACGAGTCTATCTAGAGGCAACACCAGACGGATACTCTCTATGTGTAACATATGGCTTTAAGGCTGAGGAAGAGATGGTTTTAGATTATTCGTCCTTGGGAGTCGAAGGCGAGGAGTATTTTCATCTGATGATTCGAGACCCTGTTTCGAGGCCTACGGTCCCTAATGGTCGAAGTGGTTGACCTGAAAATAAATCTGCATTACTCAAGATTCTTAAAAATGACCAGATGGTCTTTTGAATGGATGTGCTTCGGTACTCCTGATTACTATTAGAATTTGATATCCATGGATAAATGGTGTCACTTACAGAACATAGTCATCCAAGCTGACAAGATGAGGCTCGGAAAAGATGAGATACAGATACTTCAATGTTTCTGCAAGCCAGAAGCTCTCCATTTTATCTGTCAGCTGGGAGTCTGCGTCACGCACATCACTGGCAGTCGAATGTCCGTATCTTGTACGAGTGAGGCGATCTATGTTCTGAAACATGCGCCAAGCTGCATCCTGATAAGACTTGTCACCTGTGATGCGGTACATGATAAATACGGACTCAAGAGCCTCGGGTCTGGATTATAGTTAGCCACTGTAATCAGCGTCCGGCAGTCTACCACTCTCGCCATATTCTGGATGACTTAACTCACCTGAGATGATACTGCAGATCTTTGTAACTAGCAAACCCTGGTGGGATCTTTTGTTGAGAAATCATGTTATTCGCTTCCTGATATTGATCCTCAGAATGCGGAGGGTGCCCAAGGACCCGGGTTTGCCATTTTTCTTGCTCCCAAGGACATTCATCAAGATCATCACACTCTACATACTTGAAAATCTCAGGCATTACCCCTGTCGGCGTAGAGTCATAAGCCCAGACACAGCCATCGGTTAACCCACGCGCAATATCAAGGTCTTTCTCTCGGCGGAATATTTTTGCAGCTAGTGCTACTGTTCCTCCAATATAGCATTTAAGATGATCTGAGCTGTGTGTTATAAGTTTGTATCCGCCCTTCCTCATCTTCACATCAGATGTGAAAAGCACCTTCTTATCTTCATTTGGTACCATGGCCCGAAAGAGCAAGTTGTCTCTCATCGTCTCATAAGCACGGGTGTACATCCTTTGATATTGATCTGTTTGAGCGCCCAGAAGAATGTGTTCTTTAGGCAAATACTCGTATGTCGAATCAGCCAGCGCACCCATCGAGAAATCATAACCGTCGAATTCCAATGTATCGGCGCCAACAACGAGCGGCCACAGACCAGGCAATCGAGTCTCCATTTGAGCTCCATCCAGTACATTTGTGATCCGCTGCACGGCATCATAGTACTTTGGATTTTTGGTCAGTTGTGTCAAGCGAGTGAATTCAACCGAGAAAGAGCCTAGCTCAGCCAGATTCGTTCGAACCAGCGGGTGAATCTCCTGGCCCTTGGCAGACTTTGTCCAATCCCAACGGACCTGGGGCATGCGGTTGTGGGTGTCAAATGCATTGAAAATCATGTCGCCCAATTCCTCTGCTTTACGCAACAGGATGGGATTCTTGCCATGGGTGAGATCGTACGCAGCCAGAAACCCGCCCATGTACCGAATGACGATCTCAAATACATTGATTTCTTTGCTTTTGGTGGTGGTGAAATCAATCTCCTCTACTGCTTCCAGGGCAATTTTGAACTCATCGTCGAGTCCCATAATCACCAAGGTATCCAGCGCATCGACCAGAGTTGCTCCCCAGCCGCTGAAAGAGTCCTCGAAATTTCCACTCTTTGGCGATACTTCGTCCCTGAGCCATGCATGCTCTTTGTAGCCATTCCAGGCATGCAGGAAGGTCTGTTTCACGGCATCCTGTTTCTTCTCTCTGGCTTTGCGTTCTGATCTTGATTCTTCTGGGAAATCATATTGGATACGTGGAATTGGCAATGGTCTTGTTGGGAGAGGGATATAAGAGTCAAGAGGGTACCATTCGGTAGCTTCGCTCAAATGGATAGATTCATGCCAGGAGTCTCTGCTCTTCCTTGGAATTGGCTTTCTTGATTTGTAAAATGTATTGAAAGGTAGCCAGACAAAGAGGAAATAGACACCAAGTAAGAAGAGTATCGCACGACTCAGGGATCGACCTGACCGGCCTGATGGCATTTCGAAGGTGCCCGGGTAGCTATGCAAGCCAAAAGTAAAATTATGAAGAAAGGACTATCCAATTAGCACATCACAGAGGACAGCTTGCCATATGGGCAGTGAGGATGATGTCAGCAGGATCAGCCTATTAATGCTCGGTTTGGTCCCACCATTTGCTAACACTGAGTTATCAAGCATGTGTTGGAGGGAGATGTAATAAAGACGAGAGGGAACGAGGGGAGAGGAAAGGACCCTGGAGCGATGGGAGACCCAGACCCATCTATTTTTACGTGGCTTAGCAGAGACTTTGATCGTCAGGGATTGAGGACGAACATCATCTGAGTGGGTAAATCCAACCAGAGGGCCAAATCTCGTGGCTTATGATTGGTGAGGCACTAATGGAGATTCAGCCACTATCTTGGCTACGACATGACCTTTCGCCTATGGCGAGAGGCCTTGGACCTCGAGCAGTGTTCGAACTTCGAATATGTCGTAGTAGATTCTTCGATTTTCAAATATTCACTCTTTTTACAAATGTACTACAACATGCCAAGGGCCATCCCCGCAGGCCCACTACAGCGTCCCCTGAAATTGTCCGAAAGGGGAAAAAGGGAAGGGAAAGGGTCGATCTCCACCACTATGGCGTTGATTCAATATTCTGGGTCTCAATGCTGCCTCGTACTTATGGATTATTAGAGAAGGCACAATTAACTCAGTCGTAAACACAGGATCCATTGTCATGCCTCCAGCAGCTCATGAATGTTATGTTCTGTCTTGTCCTCTTGTTTGGCCTGTTTGCACTGAGAACGTCAACTCGCGCGGACTGGCGTTTTCACGATAATCCAAGTATATCTTTTTAATCGCAGTTGTTGTAGCGAGTATATCTATCGATCCCTATTCAAATCAAATTAAGTGTGTCTGTTTGCCTTAACCATTTGGTCAGTCTGGCAGGTTTTTATTTTGCTGACTTGTGAAATAGTCCTTCCAAGTTGAAATTCAAGTTCTCGTGAGCATCGTGAGAACAGCTTGGGTACATACTAGTACAGGACGTGCCAGCAGCGCCATTGTATGTGAAGCTCAGGTGCTTTCGAAAGACCAAAAGCTTGAGCACCATATTACCAACGCGACATCACGGCACACTTGGCTCAGTCTTCTTGGTATCGAAATATCGAGACCAACGACACCTGCCATCGCTGTATTCACTGAATCCAAGACGGCTATTTCAATCTTGATTCAAGGAGAAAACTAATTACTTCTATCCCTGATCCTCGACTCTCTATCATTCAGCTTTCCGTGGTATCAAGGCTTCCTATCCTAGCCTCCCACAATGCCAATCACAGGGTATCAACCCAACCCGCATTCAGTTTGATACTCTAGCTAATCTACGATAAAGCGTGTACTTCATACCCTCGCATCCAAACTCATCTACGGCCCTCCCAGCCCTCACAGAGCGTCTGCGAGCCGCCTTCCCAGATGAAGACCTCATCCCCGTTGGCCGGTGGAATCTCGACCAAAAGCTAATGCGAGACACTCCAAGTCTCGTCCCATCACCCACCAACACCGCCAAACAACGCTACATGCAATTCCTCAAACTAACCCACTACCCAAACCACGGCTTCGTATACACCTCCGAGCCACCAGAAAAGCCCCTTCACTCCCCAAACTCTGCCTCCCCTAACCCCGGCACTGCCATCTCTCCAAGTGCCTCGTTACCAGCCTCCGCATCTATGGCTACTACCTCTTCTCAGACTAGCACTGCGGCGGACCCCCAGCAGGCGATGGTCATGACGACCCTGCCATCTTCGTCGTTCGGCATGCTCTTCCACCATTTCACGTACGCGTGCCAGCCGTTTTGGTGCCACAGACTCACTGTCGCGGTGTCGGCCGGGATTATCTATGATGTCGGCGATTTCCGTGTGCGTATCGGCGACGTGCGCCAGACGTTTCCGACTGGGCGAGTGCGCGGGACTGTTGTTGAGATTGAGTGGCGGGGGCCGTCGGTCGTGGAGACAGTGATTGCGGCACGGGAGAGCGAGGGTGAGCAGGAGACGGATTCGGGTATTGATATTGATTTCTCGGTGATTGAGGAGGCGGATGTTGATGCAGAGTATGCGGCGACGGCGGTACTGATTCGGGAGTTCTGGGCGAGGGTTAGTGTTGATGGGGCGCGAGAGGCCATTCTTGTTCCTGGAGTTGGGAAGGAAGTGAAGGATCAGTTAAGAAGGTATCGGGCTGGAAAGGTGAAGAAAGCTGAGGATGTTGCGCTCAATCTTGGGGGTGTGGTTGTGGAAGAAGACCCAGATCCTAGCGCTGGGGCGGATTTGGCGAGGCAGTACATGGAGGTTTTGCGGTTTAATCGGTAGATTTGGGCGTTACAAAATTTTGCGGATCGAAATTATAAACGAATGCATTTGAAGGTCTAAGCCTTCCTCAGATACCATTACTGCACACACACACACGAATACTCCTAGACCATCCGCAGTATGTTGCGAAGAGAATCCCAGTATCAAGAAACCGCTCGAGTTGATTACCTACACTATGAGACACGCAGTCTAAAGCACCCAATTGCTCCGATGAATCCTAAGTGTTGTCTGCATTCTGAAGCGCATGTCTGGTCATGAATCATCCAAGCCATCGTAGAAAAAGCGCAGACTACAGAAACCGGTATAGTGGAACTGAGATGGAAGAGAAAAGATACACATCACACATCCTCATTGAAAAATCGCGACTTCAGCTAAAGGTAACAGAGACATGGCGACATGAGAGTTTATTTTTGCATCATGAGCTGAACGAACTCGTTGTCTATCAGAAACCTAATGTTAGCATGGAATGTGGTGAAGAGGGGGGATTGACGGGAGCAGTGGGGAAACCGAGGGGCTCTCCCGATCTGCTGGAACGTACAGTCGATACGGCCATCACCGTCCTGGTCAGCTTCACGGATCATCTCAGCTTCTCGCCGATGGAGGTCATGACATGACGCAGCTCAGCGGCGGAGATGAAACCGTTGTTGTCGCGGTCGAACACCTTGAATGCCTCGCGAATCTCCTCCTCTGAGTCGGTATCCTTCATCTTGCGGGCCATCATGGTAAGGAATTCTAGTCGAAATCAGTAACAGTCCGGGTCAGCTGAGAAGGGCCGGAGAGGGGGTGGTGCAGCAATTTTGTACCGGGGAAATCAATGGTGCCGTTGTTATCGGCGTCGACTTCGTTGATCATGTCATGTCCTGCAGCTCAGACTCGGAGGGGTTCTGGCCAAGCGAGCGCATGACAGTGCCAAGCTCCTTGGTGGTGATTTGTCCTAATCACCATTTCGTCTCAGTAAAAATGATTCCAATTGCTGGGGGACTTTTATGTCTGGTGTCGTCGGGCACTCACCATCGCCATCCTTGTCCTGTTGAAAATAACATGGTTAGCTGCGTTTCCCTAGGCCAAACAAAATTCGCAATCAAGATCAGACAACTTACGAAGAGGGAGAACGCCTCCTTGTACTCGGAGACTTGCTCTTCAGTCAGAGAATCGGCCTATGGGCGGTGCGATAGCGCGGTCAGCCTCAGTGTCCCAACAAACAGCACCTATCTTCTGCCCCGCTCTGCGGGGGCTGATTTTCAGACCCAAACGCATGCCAGGCAGAAAGAGCTGAACCGAGCTATAGCCTTCATACCATGATTAAATAAACGTTTAGGGAAGTAAAAGACCAAGAAAATGTAAAGCGGAGAGGGATGGTGGGGAGAGAGGAAGTTAAGGGGAAGACCAGCCTTACGCAGAGGGTACATCGTATCGTACACAAAAATAGCGTGCCTAGCGGCTGCCCAACCACAAGGCCGCGTTGATCAGGCGGTCAGCCCTACCCAATCCACTTGATACGCCCACAGTCATGGAACAGGGCTGACCTGGGTGCTCAGCTGCAGGAGTCCCACTGATACACGCTTTACGAGAGAGATTATGGAGTACACCCTTTGCCCTATTATAATATTAGGAACTGGGCCAGTCCTACCAGTCTTGGCATGGATCCTAGGGGTGATCGCTAAAGCTTGACAGATTTACCGTTTACCGAGCTAGTACGGGTACGAGAGGCCTGAGTTTCGCGAATTGGAAAGGAGCTGGGTGATCTAAATGTAGTAGACAATCACTACCTAGGTATGCATGCATCAATCAATGTATTTCGAAGTAGTTTGAATCTTTCGGGTTCCCAATTGTCGGATTCAGGAATCTAGCGCTTCCCGCCTAGGGCAGAACTATGTAGCTTTACTAGGTGTAGCAGGGCTAAGCCCAAGGTCGGAACTATTACCGATAATACCACATCTCCTCTCCGCACCCAGGTGGAAAGATATCTATCTGCCTAGTACCTGCATATCTCACACTTAAAATCAGAGTTATCTGCCCTTTGGTCCCAATTTTCTCAAGTAACAACTACAAGTGCTAGAACAACGTCTACTTTATGATGATAACCTTCTATTCTAATCATGGAAGCTGGGCCAAACCCTTAGATTGCGAAAAATCCACAATACCTCTAGTTCGTAGTAGTAGATACGTGCATTTGGTTGCTGAGCTATGTAAGTGACGATACCTGCTACTCAGGTAGGTAACCTTGGAATGGCAGTGGTAGTTTCGTATATGACTCGATGTAGCGACCTCGGGAGTGTTCCTGGAAGGTCGATATTCTGTACACTGACTCGGGCACCCTCCAACCTTGGAAGGTTCCCGAGGTCAGGCTCGGAAATATATCGCTGCCCAGATGTTATCCTAGGTAGGTTGTATTCAGAGAGCTGGCATGTGATCGCTAGTGTTCTACGGCTTTCCAACCGAAGAATTCTTTTCAAGCGGAGATTTGACGTCGTAACTGAATCATTATCAAAAAGCAAACGCTAGGAATAACATCGTCTATCTATGATAACGTGGAGCTACAGCAGTTCTCCCCACAGAATCCCAGGATTATTCGCTGGACCTGGCAGGTGTGGCGTTACATACCAATACACGAAATCCAGCCGCAGCCTGTGGCTGAAGCAGGATCCGTACGGGACGAATACACGTACCAACCTCCTGCGCGGAGAGAGCTTCGCGCAACCTGTAACTCCGCTCCATCGAAGACGTCGGCCCAGAACCAAAAAGCCGCCCAGGAACATCGAGGCTAGCGAAGAGAATCGATCATGACCTTCGCACTGAACGCCAAACCCTTGTCATAATTCGCACCGTGCCAATCCCTCCCCGTCCACAGCCACCATGTGGCGGGATCGCACCAATCTGTACACTTCCCCAGCTACGTCAACCCTATCAAACAGCACCGCGATACTAATGCAGCCTGCCGCTTTCAAACAGCTACATCTCCTACCGTCAATCTTTCGCACACCACCCAGCTAAGAAACCGCGATTCGGCGCCTCTTCCAATAATGGCTTCGACACGCCCATGCAGCCCGAGGAAAGCCGGCGTCTGATCTCCGAGACGGGCGGCTTCGAGGATGACGGCGATATGGTCATCGAGATGGATCTGCTGCCGCCACGCTGGGCTGACGTCCAAGAAGAAGTCTCCGACCTGCTCGCCGATATTGCGCAAAAGTCCGCACAACTCGACAAGCTGCACCAAAAGCACCTGCTCCCGGGCTTCGGGGACGAGGACGTCCGTCGCCAGGACGAGGGCGTTATTGAACGTCTGACCCAGGATATCACTCGCAATTTCCACGATTGTCAAAGGTCTATACAGCGGATCGAAATGATGGTGCGGGACTCTAAGCAACAGGGTGCCGTGAGTAACGGCGAGGAGACGATGGCGAAGAACATACAGATTTCGCTTGCATCGCGTGTCCAGGAGTCTAGCGCACGCTTTCGTAAGAAGCAGAGCACTTATCTTAGGAGTATGTATCTCCGATTAATTGTTTTTTTTTTTGCGCAGTTCACTGCATTACCTGTTTGACACCGATACTAAAGGAACCATTCGGCTAATAACATGCGTTTCCATCCACAGAACTACGAGACATAGAAGGCTTCACAACACCATTCGATGCTGCCCAGACTGCCGCCCAAAACCCTTACACCGATCCGTCATTGATGGAATCCGATGCCGATAAATCCTTCTCGCAGACAATGTTGCAACAGACTTCCCAGCGCACTACGGGTCAAAATGATGCGGCAATCGCGCAACGAGAGCGCGAGATCAATGATATTGCCAAGGGCATCATTGAACTATCCGACATCTTCCGCGAACTACAGAGCATGGTTATTGACCAAGGGACAATGCTGGACCGTATAGACTATAACGTCGAGCGAATGGGAACTGAGGTTAAGGCTGCAGACAAAGAACTTAAAGTGGTATGTCTCATTTCTATTCTTTATTTATGGACCAAACTTTGCTCTTTCACACATTAGAGTTATCAAATATACCCGACCCCGTTGCTAACATGCTTCTAGGCCACAAACTATCAACGACGCTCCATGAAACGGAAGGTGATGCTTCTGCTCGCCCTTGTAGTGGTCGGACTGATCATTATCCTGGCTGTGAAACCAAAAAATCATTCAACACCTCCCCCGGCACCTGCAGACGAATCGTCAAATAATATCCGGTCTCTGTTGACCTCGGTGGATCGCCCAAGACGTCTCTCTTCCCTAACTCGGCTCAGGAGAAACCGCTGGACGGATCCTGACATATTTCGATGATTTGTTCTTTAGCGTGTTTTGTAGTAATAGTCTCACACAACGGAGGGGCTTTCCTCTGGAATGAATTGCCTAGACGATTTCCCTATCAAGATGCTATCTTTATATTGAAATTCGAAAAAAAGACTCTGATATCTGTAAACTGTGTAACTAAAGCCCCCAAAATAATAGATGATGCAGAAGATAAATAGCGGAATTCATTAAATTTAGATGGTATTCAGCATGGAAATCTTGGGGACAAGACCGCATCCATACATAATAGAGCACGATTGGTAATTCGGTAGTAGAACCTTGAGAGGACAAGATATGAGGTAAAACAAGTATACATGTAACAGGAAACCATGGCTAACATGTGGCAGAGAACTGAATGACTGGTCACTGTCGCTGCTCCTGCTTCCCTTCTTGCGCAATAAGCTCCGCAACATCAGCGTCCAAGTCACCGGTAGCATACTGCATATAGTCATCTTCGCCATGTGAGAGTTTACGTCGCTTAGCACCGGCGCCATTTGAGCCAAAGTCGAAATCATTGCCGCCCACAGGAGAAATCTCGGACGGAAACTCGTTCTCGTGATCCGCCTGCGCAATGCTGGGGATGACAATTGACTGGGGCAAAGGAGCTGGAGGGTCTTCTGAGAATGGTCCGTGGCTTGCATGCTGCTGCTCAGGCTTAGGTGATCCAACGGGTGTGAGGGCTTCCACTGGAGGAGGAGTCAAAGCTTCAATCTCTGGACGAGGAATAGCTCCATCGCTGTTCCCAGCATATGGATCTTCGTCACCAAGCGTTCGCACAATGGCGTCTTCCACCTCGTGTTTCTGAGCGTCAGTTGCAGCCTTTCGTTCGGTGAGTTGAGTAAGGAGGCCTTCTTCGCGGGCGAGTTCAGATCGATTGGTCTCAAGAATCTTCTCTAGCCCGTCAATTAGGGCACGTCGAGACTTGATGACTTCGGAGACTGAACTCTCGGCGTTGGCAAGGGTTTTCAAAAGTTGACTGAGGCGTGCTGCGTGCACTGGGGGGGTTAAGCGTTCAGCATTTGGATCTTGCATCTTCGCGTATTCTGTTTCTGCGGTCTTGGCCGAGGTACCAGAGGCCATGGCTGCTTTAGTCAAAGCTGTCTGGAGGGGAAGTAATGGCTGCAACTCAGAAGGCATAGAGCTGGAAGAAGATTCTTTAAAGAAGGAACCACCGAGAGGCTGTTTCTTGGTCGTAGATCGTGTTTTGTCGATCTCTGGAGGGCTAAGTTAGTATTGTTTACAGTCCACACCTGCATATGAGGTGCCGTAACGACGGATGTCTGCCACATACCATTCACACGAGCTTCGACTGCATCTAGAATGGGGTCCTCAAAGACCTTTCTCTGCCTCCACACTTCAACAACACGGCGGATCTTCTGTTGAATGTCGGTTGATGATCCCTTGTATGCGGCCGAGGTGGCTTCGATGATGATCTGGGAAACTATCAGATTTAGGCTCGAGAGGATGACGGGAGAAGCAAACGAACGGGCGAGAACGCATTCAGAAATTCAATCTTGCCTCTAGCCTTAGACTGTTGCGCAAGCTCTGAGATATGATCAGTCGGTGACGCTACAATGTGGCATGCGACAATACATACCGTTGGCTAGGTAGACGAGATTGAGTCGTTTCGGGGGCGGAGAGTCTTGTAGCTTCTGTAACCATATCTGCGCAGTTCGGTCGGCGTGTCGCCTTCGTTGTAAAGCCTCTGTTAGCAGATTTTCTTTCGGTCTGGCCGTGTATGCTTGCGTACTTATAGAACATGACCCATTGCGCGACCGTGACAATGCTCTCCTGTGTCTCATTCAGGGCAGAAAGCTTTGCTTTGACAGCATCATCCGTGAAAGCCATTATTGAAGGCGAGATGAAATTTATTTAGGGGTATTTGGGAGTGGGTGAATTGCGGGCGAGGGTGAGTCGCAATGAAACTGGTCAGCGAGCTGACGGTTAGAGAGCAATCGGAGGTCGCTAAGCAGAGGGTGAGGCTGTTGGAGTGAAATAAGAAGACGCGAATGAGAAAAACTTCAATGCCTTCTGTGAACACAGCGCAAGCTCGACGCTTTAACGTGAGGACTTGGCGAGAGGAAGAGAGTGAAGCTGTTCTTTCGACAACATTTAAGCTTGCTGACCGCCCTGGGGCGTGGGTTGGGGGACTACGGGGCCTCCGACGTTTGGCCGCCAACTTGTCAACTACCTGCCACAGCTCTCCGTTTCTCCTTTCTCTGGTTTATTTTTCACTCTCTTTTCTTCCTTCTTAAATCGCACTCCTCGTTCATACTCACCATGGCTGACCGCTTCCCCTCTTTGGACGACTTCAACGAGGGTACGATATCCGCCTTGAATGTACTGATCCATCCGCGCCGTCAATACTAACATTGCCAAATCCAGGTCAAACAGAGGTTGTCGAGACGCAAGGAAACACCGATGACGATTTCCTGGCACGTGAGCGTGCTGCCCTGGGCGAAGACGCCGAACAATTTGCGACCGCTCAAGACCATGTGGCAGGCAATGCGGGCGTAGCGGATGACGACCTATTGGGCGGCGGCGATGCACCAGCAGAAGAGATTGGACAGTTCGAATCCTCATTCCCCTCAGTTGAGGCTCAGACACAGAATGAGGTATGGGTCGGCTTGAAGTTGATTTACATGCTGAGAACTGAATTGACATGTGGCTTGATATAGAGAGTCGCCCCTGGCGGTACGATCACCGGAACCGGTTCCCCATTCCCTGCAACTGGTTATCAAGGTGGCTTGGATACTGAGGAAGAGTCTGAGCCTGTTCGGTAAGTTGGAGTACCCTCTCAATGCTGCCGGCACGTTGTGTTGGCAACTCGCGGCTGGGAACTTATGCTGACCATGTGTGTTTGGTATTGCAGGGAATGGCGCGAGAAGCGCGACGCTGAGATTGCCCGCCGCGCGGAAGTATCGAACGAGAAGAAGGAGTCTACCGTGAAGAAGGCTCAGGAGGACATTGACGACTTCTACGTTTC